>CM055275.1:20036008-20272368 GCA_029237695.1 Conchocele bisecta | reverse complement strand
CTGATATTGATTTCTAACTAAGAAAACAAAAGTTAAATTTTGAAAATCGGTCCAGTATTTCTAAAATTCAAAAAATTCCCATGTTAAATCCCCATAGACATCTTCACTCCGTGAAGATGTCTATGGGGATTTAACATGGGGAAATTTTGTTTTCGCAATAAAATCAATATTTGACCAAATTTCACGAAATAAAAAGAAGGCTCATTCTTAATTTTTCCTTTAATTTAATATTATCAAAAGAAATCTTGTTTTTGAATTGTTTATATAGCCGTAAAATTTGGGCAGCTTTCGTGAAACAGACTATAATATACATTAAGAACATTAAACCATGAATTAAATTTTGTCGTCTGCTGTTTCTTTTTTTTAGTTTCCATTTTTTACAGCACAAACATGGTTTTTCTGCACTTGAGAATCATTTACGTTGGAATAATTCTAAAGTGCTGTTAAATCAGGAGTTATTGAGAACAATTAGACAAAATATTTAACAGCAGCAGACGACAATTTTGTATCCCATAAGAAAACAAAATATTACCTCCCTTATCACATCAGGCTTTCATGCTGATATTGATTTCGAAAAAAAAAATCAAATTTTCTGTTAACTATTTGCATGCCGGGAAATTTATGGGCTATAAATATTTCAAAATTAGCAGACAAAAATTCTTATTCAGATTTTCTGTTAATTCTCTATATAAATATCTTGAATACGTCTATGAATTTCATGAGAATTGCTTCCCGAGGACACAATTCTAATGAAATTCAAAGAAATATTTACAGAGAGATGTGTTATTGGATGTGTTATTTTCACCGCTAGCATGCAAAGAATTAATGACACCTGAAGGCGTCAAAACAAATTCAGAGCTCGGGCGGAATTCAATTCCGCATCAGCTCTGATTTTTTTGTCAATTTCCGGTGTGGATTACGGAAAATAGTTTCTTTAAAACCAATACCAGGACCAAGGGAGATAATTTGAACGGCTGGGTCACTAGTGGTAAGGCTACAAAAAATTAATGTTTAGATTCTCATCCAAATTTTGGGGAAAAATGGGGCGGTTGGGACACTTTTATTCTTTATTTTCAGGCAATACTAAAACGAGGTGTTGCGTGCAATAGTGTTTTGTAATAACATGTTCATACCCTAACCCTACGTATAGTAAAGCACTCAGATAAAAAGCAGTGGGAGAGGTATAAGCGGGCCGCATCATTCTCGCAAATTTTACCAAATGTTTTTTAATTTTTAATTTTTTTAATTTTTTTTTTTTTAAAAATAAAAAAACCTTGCGCGGGCCGTTTTATTAGGGACGGGTGTGGGGATGAGAATCTAAACATTAATTTTTTGTAGCCTAATATCCGAGCAACAAACTATGAACTATGAAGCAAAATAATATAAGAGAAAATACAGTGGCTACTTTGGACATTTCATCTCGTCATTGCTTCACTTAACCATAATGTTCTTTCATTAATTCCTACATAACTTAATAACAGTGCCGCAGGTCACAGTATACGCCCATCGAGGCATGGTCAGTGAAGTGAAAAAGTAGGTCAATGTCACTAACCTACTATTCTCTATCTATTTTCCTTATTTCTGAACCAAAGTATATGTTGTGACCACTCATTTGAACCGTCTCGGCGAGACGGTTCAAATGAGTGGTCACAACATATACTTCTGATGAGAAATAAAGAAATTCTTGAGCCTTGTCGGATATTTTTTCCCATTCTCTATTTATTACGTCCTTAATATTCAGCGTAGAAACAACGAGGCATGGTCAGTGAAGTGAAAAAGGTAGGTCAATGTCACATTAAGGTCAAATGTTATGTCACTTGCTGGTATACACCAATAGCTAATTCGATGGTCTAGTGACATAATATCGTAAGTGCTATGCTTTAGCATAGCAGTTACGACCTTATGTTACTAGACCATCGAATTGTTATGTGAATGTATACCGAGTATGAAGTAAATCGGCTGAAAACTAGAAGTAGAAGCCTAGCATATACAAAGTTGGATTTTCCGAGTCGCAAAAGGGGCATAACTCCATCTGAAAACCAAAGTACTTTTATTACGGCCTTAATGTTCTTAATTTGTGTCTGTGCAGCGTAGAAACAACGAGATGGAATGTCAATAATGCGCCATTATGAATTATACTTGTGTCTTCCAATTGTTGTCAGTTCCGATCACGCTGTGTACAAAGAATCACAAGATTGCTGGGTAATTTGTGGGCTATAAATAGTTCAAAAATGACAGACAACAAATCATTATATTTTCTTTTATTTCTTCTGATAAATATCATGAATATGTCTTGGAATTTCATTATAATTGTGTCCGGAGGACGCAACTCTAATGAAAGTCCAAGACATATTCAAAGATGGAAATAAAAAACATACTCGTAATTTGTGGGATTTAAATTATTTTCACCGCTAGCATGCAAAACATATAGATGTCATGGTATGTACTGTCTGTTTCACGAAAGCTGCCCAAATTTTACGGCCATATAGACAATTCAAAAACAATATTATTTTCGATAATATTAAATTAAAGGAAAATTTAAGAATGAGCCTTCTTTTTATTTCGTGAAATTCGGTCAAATATTGATTTTATTACGAAAAATTGATTTGTCTATGGGAATTTAACATGACCATGATGGGGGAAAAAGTGGTATGGAAGTGTGGGAGGAGTAAAAAAACGAAAAATTTTGGAAATTGACTCCGAAACCTGACTAGATAGCTTGGATATGATCTAATTAAGAAAACAAAAGTTAAATTTTAAAAATCAGTCCAGTATTTCTAAAATTCAAAAAAATTTCCCCATGGAGTGAAGATGTCTATGGGGATTTAACATGGGGAAATTGTTTTTTCGCAATAAAATCAATATTTGGCCAAATTTCGCGAAATAAAAAGAAGGCTCATTCTTAAATTTTCCTTTAATTTAATATTATCAAAATAAATATTGTTTTTGCATTGATTATATAGCTGTAACATTTGGGCAGCTTTCGTGAAACAGACTATAACTCATTTGGGGGGAAGGTGTGTATTCTTGCCCGGTTAGAGCGATGGTACGGTAACAAGAGGACCCTGGTTCAAGCCCCAGTGCGCATTTTCTTGCAGTTACATTTGGCGCCCAGTGAGGTATGGTGACTGATAAATACTGCAGTGCAGGGCTCCAGATAAGGAAATAATAATTGAGTATTGTTACTCCATCATTTCTGAAGCAATTGGGTATTTCAAAATTTTAATTGGGTAAAATAAAATCACACTACTGTTTACACATCAACAGACAACAATTATTGAATAGTTTGCTATTTCTAATGAAATACCAAGATGTGTTTTCATGGAAAAATAAGAAAAATATGCTATATTTGTGGTCTGTTTATTGTTTTCTGCAGCATGATAAAGGTACCACAATTGTTCTCATAGCTTTTTGATGCTCGCTACTTCTGATTCAATTGGGGTTTTTGCCATTTTAATTGGGTATTTACGCAAATACGCAGCTTATCTGGAGCTCTGGGGGTGAATTTCAATTTGGCGGGGAAGTACGTCACGGTACGTAACTCACTACCGGGAGAAGGTGTGTATTCTTGCCTGGTTAGCTCAGTCTGTTAGAGTGATGGTACGGTGAACCAGAGGTCCCGGGTTCGATCCCAGTGCCAGGGCGCAGGTTTCTCGTCCTGTCACATTTGGCACCCAATGAGAGACCGTGACTGATAACTACTACTCAAATGTACCAAAGAGATTTAATTCAGAGATGAATTAAATATAGAATTCGGGGACGCATTTCAATTTGGGACCAACTTTAACTTTCAGTTTAATATAAGTAGTTTGACCTAAGAGTTATCCACCGTTTGAGTTAGTAAGTGTAGACTGTATCTGAAAAATCATACAATAATTTATCAGTAGCCTATTTCATCAACATTGCAAAGTATACTTTAGTAGCAAAGTATACTTTGAGGGAGAAATTTTCAATTTTTTTAAAAATTTATTAATTTTTATTATACTGAATTTATTACATTATCACAGCCATTTAATGGCTGTGATAATGTAATAAATTCAGTATAATAATTCTGCATACTTTTAATCATGAAATATATGCATTTGTTAGTTCTATATGAAATAATGCATTTCAAAAAAATAAATGATTACTCCCTCAAAGTATACTTTGCTAGTAAAGTATACTTTGCAATGTTGATGAAATAGGCCCCAGGTAATCTGCCCTGTATTGACATTGTTGTACCAGGCATTGGTAATTTTCGAGCATAAACATTACCTGATAAATGTAATACCAGGCTAGTGTCTTTTGATATCAAGTTTATCAGGCTCGGCTCGGAAACGGTAGGAATTCCTCGGCAAGCCTCGGAATTCCTACAATTTCTGTATTCTGTATGTGTTAGACATTTCTGATTGAATGATCATGCACAATGGTCAACATGAACCAGATTGGGCTGTGACATATCCTATGACAACCACACCCAGGGAAACCGCTGGGGAAAATAAAAAAATCGCCACTTCAAAAAACAAGAGGGACATGATGGCCCTAATTCACTCACCTGACTCCATGAACATGTGACATTGAGTTCATATGTGTTTCCAAAAAATTGTGCTATTTTTAGATGGCGGTCATCTTGGATTAAGCGATGACTCTCATTTTACAAAATCTGAAAATGCTTCACCCAAGGATCTTAACTTACTATGAAGTTTGGCCAGCATCGGCCATGTGGTTCCTGAGAAAAAGACGTTCAAAATCTCGAATAAATGGACCTTTTGGAGGCCATCATGAATGACATAATCATCCGATTCCGACAAATATTGCACCAGAGCAATCGCCTCATCGATACCTTCGAATTTGATATATGAAATGAGCATATTCGGTCAAAACTTTGACCCCAATTTGACCCCACGGGTCACGCCCATTTTGGACCCCAGGGTCACCATTTTAACAACTCTGAAAGAGCATTGTACATCGATCATTCCTACCAAGTTTCGTCGAAATCCGGCAAGCGGTTCATGAGAAGATTATTTTTTAAGAATGTATGCTATTTTTAGAGGCGGCCATCTTGGATTAGCGATGACCTTCATCTTAACAAATCTGAAAAGGCTTCACCCTGGACCATAACTTTTAAGTTTGGCTACGATGGGCCAAGCGGTTCATGTGAAGAAGAATTTTGAAATCTCTAATAAAATAACTACCTTTTGATCTTTCGGCGGCCATTTTGGATGACATAACCATCCGATTTCGACAAAAAATGCACCAGAGTGATCGCCTCGTTGATACCTTCAATTTGATATATGACATGACCATATTCGGTCAAATATAAAATTTGACCCCAATTGGACCCCACGAGCCACGCCCATTTTTGACCCCGGGGTCACCATTTTAACAACTTTGAAAGAGCATTGTACGTCGATTATTCCTACCAAGATTTGTCGAAATCAGGTTGGCGGTTCTTGAGAAGAAGATTTTTTAAGAATTTGTGCTATCTTTTGACGGCGGCCATCTTGGATTACGTAACGACGTAATTTTAACAATTTTGTAATCCCCCTTCCTAAGGACCATGACCATGAAGTTTGATGACTATAGGCCCAATGGTTACCGAGGAGAAGACGTTTGAAAATATTCACGGTTCACGACGACGACGGACACATTGCGGTAACAATAGCTCACAAATTGTAATTTTTTATCGCCAACTGTTTATTTTTATCGCCAGCGGAATCCCTGACACCACCCCCATCACCGCCCCCACCCACCCCTATTCGCACAGAGCCCCCTACCCTTGCTGCCCACAGGCCATATGTGGCTGTGACTGGGGATATGGGCTTATGGGATATGTGACCAAAGTAACTAAAGTTAGAAACTCCTTGTTAAATTCACACTCGTGTCGCCTGATAACGATCTATACTGCTTGTGGGCAGCATGACCGGTGTTTCATTGATGGAATAGCGAACAGCGCATATCCTGATCAGACTGTGCGGAGGCACAGTCTGATCTGGATCTACACTGATCGCAAAACCCATAAGCCCCATTTCTCAAGTAGCCTGTGATCAGTGTAGCTCCTGTAGACGATTTCATTAAATTTGCAAAGTATACTTATCTAGCAAAGTATACTTTGAGGAAGTAATCATTTATTTTACCCGAAATACATTTTTTCATATAGAACTAACGACTGCATATATTTGATGATTAAAAGTACGCAGAATTATTATACTGAATTTATTACATTATCACAGCCAAAATGGCTATGATAATGTAATAAATTCATTTTGGCTGTGATAATGTAATAAATTCAGTATAATACAAATTAATAAATTTTTCCTTGAATTGAAAATTTCTCCCTCAATGTATACTTTGCTAGATAAGTACACATTGCAATTTTGGTGAAATATGCTACTGATCACATAGCTCATTCCTGTAGCCTGGTAATGATCTACATTGCCTGTTAGAAGCATAACCGTTGATTCATTGATGGAATGGCGAACAGTGCAGATGCTCAACTGGCTGACAGACTGGTCTGGATCTACACTGGTCGCAAAACCCATTGATATCATGTTTGTCGCTGACACTACGATTGACTGCAACAACGTTGCGAATCTCTCCTCGTCAATATCCACATTATAGCTCTGACGTTGCCCGACAATCCACCAGACCATCCCCCCACCCCCTCCCCTATTTGTGATGTATACATTCACCACCAGCTACATACCATTGCTTTCATTGTTTGTAGCTGACGCTATGATCGACTCCAACGTTGCGTATCTGTCCTCGTCAGTATCCATATATAGTCCAGACGTTGGCCGACATTCCTCGACGCAAATATCCTGAGATGACTCACATCCTGCCAGATCTGGTGGTGGAACCGATAGTCGCGACGTTAGGTGCGGGTACCGCCGTTCATTTGCTACGTTGTCCGATTCGTACATTGGATTATTTAAGCCTAAGTCTGAAAATGAGATTAGTGACAATAAGTTTATACGCAAGGCTAGGAAACGTGTAGGAATTACGAGGCTTGTCGAGGAATTTCTACCGTTTCCGAGCCGAGCTTGATGAATTTACATTTACTCGATTGACAACTAAGTTTAACAGGTGGGGGAAATGATTGTCGCGACGTTACATGCAGGTACCACTGTTTGTTTGCTATATTGTCCGATTCGTAAATTGGATTAATTAAGTCTAATGGTTAGCGGTCTGAAAATAGAGAGTACCGGTAGTGACAATAAGTGTATTAGAGCAAGTGAGCAGAGGCGCGGCCTGGAACAACAAACAAAAACTTTAACGCAAATATTTAAAAAAAAAATGCAAATTTCTAAGTAATTTTACCTTGGACATGACCTTGGATGATGATAAGGAAGCATATAAAGTTTGAGGTCAATCCGAGTTACCGTTACCGCTCGATGAATTTGACATATTTATATAGAGGCTGCTCGATTGACTTCTAAGTTTAACAGGAGGCAGATTATCGCGACGTTAGATGCGGGTACCACTGTTCGTTTGCTATATTGTCTGATTCGCACAGTGGATTAACTGAGCCTAATGGGTCACCATCTGAAAATAGAGATTAATGGCAATAAGGCAACACTAAGAAACGTGTAGAAAACCCGAGGCCTGCGAGGGGAGATAACTCACTGGAAAAACTTTGAACATCAATAGCATTGCTTAAAGCAACGTGATGTCAAACCGACGAATTCCGCCAATTATAATGTTGCAAGAGTAGTTCTATTGAAGTTATCTTCTCATTATTATGGCTTGGAAGTTTGTTTGTTTTGTATTGGTGTGTAACGGCCTATCAACAGCTAAAGTCATGTAAGGTCGGGCAAACGGGTTCGATACAGTTTTAACCTGCTGCATTGGGGGAAAAATCCCAAAATCAGAACGGAATATTTACATCGAGAAAACATATATTCAGCCCTGAAATTAGATGAACCTGACATGGTGCCAGGTCCATACAACACCCAGTCACTTGGCCCCTTCGTCTGAAATAGGATTATGAATAACAGTAATACTAACATAAGGGTATAACCAGATTCAACCGTCACATACAAAATACCAGAGACGTGTGTGAGGGCCAGACCAGGTCTCCAGTCGGCAAGGATGAACCACGATCATTAACTATTTGCATGCTAGCGGCCAAAATATCCGCCAAACGAATTAGGAGTATATGTTTTATTTCCCTCTGTATATATGTCTTGAAATTTCATTAGAACTCATCAGGACTCAATTCTAATGAAATACCAAAACATATTCATGATGTTTACGGGGAGAAATACAAGAAAATATGATGATTTTTTGTCCGCTAGTTTTGAACTATTTATAGCCCACAAGTTTCCCAGCATGCAAATAGTTAAATTACCCATGTTCCCACCTGCCACCCACAATATCAGCTCGGAAGAAAAAACTCACTTAGCGTAGCATTCCTGTCTCTCATTCTGCTGGTGTGCCCGTCAAACTGAACTTGTAAATTCTCCGTTTTCAGTCGTAACAGCTATGGTAATCAGCAAGATGACAACGATGAAGGCCGCCACCGTAATTCCGATATTCGTGGGACTTGCGACTGACGACGTGCCGTCATCGCCGATGTTTTGTTCAGTCACCGACGCACTGGTTAACCCTGCAATACAAGGTCAAGGTCATATGATTGTTGTTGTTGCTTGCTCATTAACCTCAAAATTTATTTATTTATTAAATGGTGTTTAACGGCGATGAAGTTGTCGTAAATGTGTGTATAGCTTATGGTGATAATGCTTCGTAGCCGTGGTTACAAACACACGGTGAACAGATAACGTGGTCACAGATGATGAAGTTGTCCCATTTTATGCTGTAAGCGTTTAGTAACTTAAAGGTACATGCTCAGTAGTCACAACATGTTCTTTATCAGACATCATCTGCGGCAAAATAAACATTCATTCACCATTACCCCACGTAATGATTGGCATTATTATACATTTTACATCAGACGTAATTTTCAACATTGATATCAGGGGCGATAACCGTGTTTCTTTAAAATGTTAACAGACATTACTATTTATTATCTGTATTTATTTTTTGATGCGCAATCATCATATTTTATAATCTGTCGAATATAGTATTGTTTCAGGTGATGCATTTAATTAGTATTAATAATTAAAAACTGCCATGCCTCATTTGCATATGAAAATAGCCTGATACCAACGCGCATCACTATCAGTAAAATAAATATTACTAAATGATTATATCTGTATAGCGTCCACTCGTAATATTTAGAACTGGTGAAATAGTGACACAATTATGCACTTATTTAATTCCTATAAAGAATATTTTTTAAGAAGAAAAGGGGGTGGGTTTTATTCTCCAAAATAATATGAAAATTCAAATCCCGATAAGAGTCTGCAAGCTCATTCTGTTTATCTCGATTGACAAGACCTCACTATATAGGTCTGTAGTGTTGAAAGGGTTCAGAGAGTTTGGGGCAACGAGTGTAGACTGTAACAGTGAGTAACTTACATTGACAAGTGTTTCCCTTCGTAGCCATGGTTACAGACGTATGGTGACCCGTTATCAGGATTCACATCCAATGAAGTTGTCCCATTTTATGTGCGAGTAACTTCCGTTGGTAATGACTTCGCGTTATCAGTAGTTTGACTTAAGACAGTTTCAGTGATGAGTGTATACTGTAAGTGTGCGAAACTTACGTTGGCAATGTTTCCCTTCGTAGCCGTGTGTACAGACACACGGTGACCCAGTAACGTGGTCACAGCTAGTGAAGTTGTCACAGATATCGCCACAATTGAACCTGCAGTCCGGACCCCACGTCAGGTCGGCGCACTCTGTGGGATATAAATAGAGAATACCAGGCTAGTGTATTTTGATATCAAGTTTATTAGGCAAGGCTTGGGAGTGCTTCGGAATTTGTACCATTTCCGAGCCGAGCCTAATAAACTTGATATCAAAAGACACTGTCATGGTATTCTATTTATCAGGTAACGTTCTATGCACACATTGTGTGATATAAATGGTTGGAAAAAAAGTGCAAGGGTTTAACGTCAAAGCAATAGCAAAGGTCATTCGAGAATGACCTTTGCTATTGCTTGGACGTTAAACCCTTTCACTTGCACTTTTTTTCCAACCATTTTAAGTGTCATCCGAAAACCCAGTGGGGTGGAAATACGATAAAAGAAACGGACATTACTATTATTATTCATTAAATGTTCAGCCGTTATATTTAGAACTAATTTTACGCCGTGTGTCATCAGTTCACGACATGCAAAGCATATTACCGCCCACACACGCGGTCACTTCGTGTTACACAGCCAATCACATGCTAGTATTGCGATTTAAAATCACGTTTAGGGGCGGAGCTTCGCGAGTGGGCTGGTAAACAAAATGTACGTTATAGTTCACTACGAAATTAATTTATTAAAAATCAATATATGAACTATTACTATTACTTACCATTTTCACAGAAGAAGCCATGATAGCCCGGCTTGCAAAGACAGGAGCCGTGGTCATGGCTGCACCTCTGGGTGTGGGCTGGTATACACGCACATTTGTAGGCACACCGCGACCCGTAGGTGCCATCCTCACATTCTACAACAATTGATGGATGGACGGACGGACGGACGGACGGACCGGACGGACGGACGGACCGGACGGACGTTCTTACGAGAGCTACATTGTGAGGTTATTTCCTTTGATGTTTACACTGTGGGGTTAACCTCACAATGTAGCAACTTATTCCGTTATTTTCTTCCTTAACGATTCTCTTACGGAATAAATCGCATAATATGCAAATGAGCTAGCCATTAGTTAATTATATTTGAAAAACACTTATCCAAGTGTCTTAAATAGGGCGGTGGGTGGGTTTCAGCACAACACAGCAACCTCACAATGTAGCTCTCGTAAGTACGGACGGACGGACGGACGGACGGACGGAAATTTTAGCCCCCATATTAAATTTCCATAGGATAATCGTTTTTTCGCAATAAAGTCAATATTTTTTTGGGGAGGGTGACTTTTTTGTTATTGATAAAAAAGAACTTACTTTAAAATATTGTTTAGATTTAATGTGTTTAATGGCCAAAAGTTCATCGGCCAGCAAAACGTGCAACAGACAGTAGTACACGACGCAACCCGATACCACAAACACAAATATTCATTGAATATTTGTGTTTGTAGTATCGGTTGACGTAGTGGGTTTATACTCACCAGATTCGCACTGTGTGCCAGTGTAGCCCATATAGCAGTGACAAGCCCCAGACACGGGGTTACAAATTCCCTGGGGTGTGGCACACGTCGGGGCACACGTGTGGATACAGCCAGGTCCGTAACTTCCCTGCGGGCACACTACAAATAGGAAAGAGGAGTTGTCCAAAATTGCTGTTAAATCATTCTGTTTTAATGGCAAGGGGATGGGAAGCACAATGACAATATGACAAGTAGGAGAGGTCAAACATTGTTGTTACATCATTCAGTTGTAATACATGTAGCAAGGCGGTGGGATGTACAGTGAAAATAGGAAAAATGTGTGTTCCAAAAACACAGACAATAGGAAAAGGGGGTTGTTCAAAATTGCTGTTAGATCATTCGGTTGTAACACTAATAGCAAGAGATGGGGAGGACACAGAAAACAGAAATGTTCTGCGCCGAATTCACGCTACCGTGCCCCATAAAACTCCTTCATTCATGCCACACGAGTCTCCAATTATTGTATAAGGCAATATAAAACTCCTTCATTCATGCAACACGAGTCTCCAATCATTGTATAAGACAATATAAAACTCATTCATTCACACACACGATCTCCAACTCATTGTATAAGCAATATAAAACTCCTTCTTCATGCCACACGAGTCTCCAATCATTGTATAAGTCAATATAAAACGCCTCTCAATGCCACACGAGTCTCCAATCATTGTAACAACGAAGTCCTATTCTTGTATAAGTCAATATAAAACTCCTTCATTCATGCCACACGAGTCTCCAATCATTGTATAAGGCAATATAAAACTCCTTCATGCATGCCACACGAGTCTCCAATCATTGTATAAGGCAATATAAAACTCCTTCATTCATGCAACACGAGTCTCCAATCACTGTATAAGACAAAATAAAACTCCTTCATTCATGCCACACGGGTCTGCAATCATTGTATAAGGCAATATAAAACTCCTTCATTCCTGCAACACGAGTCTCCAATCATTGTATAAATCAATATAAAACTCCTTCATTCATACAACACGAGTCTCCAATCATTGTATAAGGCAAGATAAAACTCCTTCATTCATGCCACACGAGTCCCCAATCATTGTATAAGGCAATATAAAACTCCTTCATTCATGCAACATGAGTCTCCAATCATTGTATAAGGCAATATAAAATTCCTTCATGCATGCCACACGAGTCTCCAATCATTGTATAAGGCAATATAAAACTCCTTCATTCATGCCACACGAGTCTCCAATCATTGTATACGGCAATATAAAACTCCTTCATTCATGCAACACGAGTCTCCAATCATCGTATAAGACAAAATAAAACTCCTTCATTCACGCAACACGAGTCTCAAATCATTGTATAAGGCAATATAAAACTCCTTCATTTATGCAACACGAATCTCCAATCATTGTATAAGGCAATATAAAACTCCTTCATTCATGCAACACGAGTCTCCAATCATTGTATAAGGCAATATAAAACTCCTTCATTTATGCAACACGAATCTCTAATCATTGTATAAGGCAATATAAAACTCCTTCATTCATGCAACACGAGTCTCCAATCATTGTATAAGGCAATATAAAACTCATTCATTCATGCAACACGAGTCTCCAATCATTGTATAAGGCAATATAAAATTAATTTACAATATCATTCCTACCCACCTCTAAAAAATCAAGTCAGATTAAAATTGAATTTCTATATGTTAAAAGAAAAATTATTAATTAGTGTTTACTTAACACTCATTACAACAAATTTTAATAAAAAATAAAAGTCTCCCACCCTCCCCATTTTCCCCCAAAATTCGGACGATATTCAATAAATAACTTTATATGGCCTAATTACAGACTCGAATCATCATCTTACTTGTTTGACAATATTCGCCCATCAATCCCGCAGGACAGGTGGTAGGTAGAGGACAAATCCCTGTGATAAAATCACAAACACCGTCGCTGATGCATTCTGGGCAGGTCTCTTCACATCGCATGCCAAATGACCCATTAGGACACGCTGTAAAATATTTATAGGTACAGTGCACCAGGTAAGAAATTAGTAATTGAGTATTGTCACTCCATTATTGTATCCCCCGGACTCCGTCGGGGGATACTATGGATTTGACGGCGGGCCGCGTCCGCGTCCGCCGCAGACACTTCTTGTCCGGAGCATAACTCGAACACCCTTTGGAATATTTTCATGCATAGACCACGACCCGAAGGTGTGTCGCGCACAAGAATGACAACTCTTGCATAGCTAATTTTTTAGTTATCTCCCTTTTTTTGTTTCACGCACTGATTTCGTGTCCGGAGCATAACTCGACCACCCTTTGGAATATTTTCATGAAACTTCACACATGCATAGACCACGACCCAAAGGTGTGTCGCGCACAAGAATGACAACACTTGCATAGCTAATTTTTGAGTTATCTCCCTTTTTTTGTTTCACACACTGATTGACCATAACTCGACCACCCTTTGGAATATTTTTATGAAACTTCACACATTCAATTAGACGACGAACCGAAGGTGTGTCGTGCACAAGAATGACAACTCTTGCATAGCTAATTTTTGAGTTATCTCCCTTTTTTGTTTTTGCGCACTAATTTCCTGTCCGGAGCATAACTCGACCACCCTTTGGAATATTTTGATGAAACTTCACACATGCATAGACCGCGACCCGGAGGTGTGTCGCGCACAAGAATGACAACTCTTGCGTAGCTAATTTTTTAGTTATCTCCATTTTTTGCTTTGCGCACTCTACAAACTGGACAATAATGCATGAAGACCCGTTTTCTCGTGTGCTCTGTACACCTTACCTGTAGAGAGAACAATAGAGACTGGGATAACCATTCACCTGTGCATGTGCTAGCATGTGCTAACATGTGCAAATGTCCAGTCTTGACCACTCTTAACCACAGGTAATTTATACAGGTAAATTACTACATTGGATATTACATTTCCGTAAACTGTGTTGAAAATATTGTGGCATTATGTGGACCTGTGCAGATATATGTAGATAAATATAGGACTATTAAAAAAAAATTCTGGGCTCCAGTAGCAAGCATTATTATTTTTTAATTTTTAAACTTTTTTTTTCCATTTTTTTTTCCTTTTTTTTTTAAATTCTTTTTCAATTTTTGTCTAGTAGCATAAGGTCGTAAGTGCTATATACAGACTATTCACCTGTGCATGTGTTAGCATGTGCAACTGACCACTGACCACTTACAGGTAATTTATACAGGTAAATGATTATATTACATTTCCGTAAACTGTGTTGAAAATATTGTGGCAATATGTGGACCTGTGCATATATGATATGTAGATAAATATAGGACTATTAAAAAACATTCTGGGCTCCAGTAGGGAGCATTATTCTTTTATTTTTTTTAAATTTATTTTTTTTTTCCATTTTTTTTTTTACTTTCTTTTTCAATTTTTTAACTGACCACTAACTTACTACAGGTAATTTATACAGGTACATTATTACATTTCCGTAAACTGTGTTGACAATATTGTGGCAGTATGTGGACCTGTGCAGATATATGTAGATAAATATAGGACTATTAACAAAAATTCTGGGCTCCAGTAGCGAGCATTATTTCATTTTATTTTTTTTTATATTACATTTCCGTAAACTGTGTTGAAAATATTGTGGCATTATGTGGACCTGTGCAGATATATGTAGATAAATATAGGTCTATTAAAAAAAAGTCTGGGCTCCAGTAGCAAGCATTATTATTTTTAATTTTTAAACTTTTTTTTTCCATTTTTTTTTTCATTTTTTTTTTTCAAATTCTTTTTCAATTTTTGTCTAGTAGCATAAGGTCGTAAGTTCTATATACAGACTATTATCATATAATAAAACAATTATTGACTAGTGAGCCATAGAATATAATCTGATATTCTATAGCTCACTAGTCAATAATTGTGTAATATGTTCGGGCCAGTGAAAATTGCTTTCGGGCCCAGGCTCGAGGTCAAGGCGGGAAAAGGCGAGGCATTTGATTCCGCCGAATTCTTGTTTACTTATCTCCCTTTGTTGTTTCTTGCTCTGATTTTGTATCCAGAGCATAACTCGAACACCCTTTGGAATATTTGTGGTGGGGGCATCTAGTGTTACCCTTGTCCGTCCGTCCGTCCGTCCGCACACACGAATGGGTACTTGTTGTAAGCGTACGGGGATCTTATTGGGTAGGGTTAGGATAGTGTTGGGTACTCTTGTTGGGTATTTTTATAGAGTAAAAACCCAACAAGTATCCATTCGTAGGAACGTGCGTCCCGTCCTCCCGTCGTCCCGTCCGTCCGTCCGTCACAAAACTTTAACACTCGGGTAAATGTCTCATAATTTCTTCATCCTTCGACCGATCTCCTTCATATTTCATATACACATTGCTCTAGTGGTCCTCTACCGCCCTGTGCCAAATCCACGTTCGTCCTACCCCCGTCAAGCCCAGGGTTAAGATCACATACTTAGTGCTTCAAAAACTTTAACGCTGAGGTAAATATCTTATAATTTCTGTTTTCTTTCACGGATCAGCTTCATATGTCATATATACATTGGTCTAATGGTCCTCTACCGCCCTGTGCCAAGTCCACGTTCGTCCTGCCCCCGCCAAGCCCAGGGTCAAGGTCACATACTTGGTGCTTCAAAAACTTAAACGCTCAGGTAAAAGAAAATTTTGACTTGGAATTTGGCCTCATTTATTATCAAAGCGATATGTGGGACATCCGTGTTCTATGAACACATTTTCTAGTTTATTAAACTTCACACATGCGTAGAAGACGACCCAAAGGTGTGTCGCACGTAAGAATGGCAACTCTTGCGTCGTTAATTTCTTAGTTATCTCCCTTTGTTGTTTCGTGCACTGATTTCGTGTCCGAACTCGAACACCCTTTGGAATACTTTCATGAAACTTCACACATGCATAGACCACGACCCTAAAGGTGTGTCACGCAAGAATGACAACTCTTGCATCACTAATTTTTTAGTTATCTCCCTTTGTTTTTCCGTCACTGATTTTGTCTCTTCGGAGCATAACTCGAACACCCTTTTTTCAAACTACTTGTGTATCTGGGGATTTCTTGGCATTTCTTGACATATCTTGGCATTTCATTAGAATTGTCTCCTTGGTTTACTACAGAATGATAAAGGTACCAAAAACTTTGTATTGCTTTGATACTCGCTACTTCTGATTTCAATTGGGTTTTTGTCAATTTTAATTGGGTATTTAAGCAAATACGCAGCTTATCTGGAGCTCGGAGGTATTTTTGGCGGGAGACATACTGTCTCCACGCTATTGGGATCGTGATTCTGGCCGTTTGCACGGGTCTACTTTCGGAAGTGGCTCTCTGTTCATCGGAGGACGTCTCAATAGGCTCAATTTGCGTTCGCAATTAATAACAGTCAGGTGACATTTAAAGTCAGCGAGTGAACTGAAAGCAAGTTATTAATAGCAACGGCAATGCTCAACATTATGTGTAAAATAGTTGGCATGCCCAACTTTACTTTTGAAGAGAACAAATTGCTGTTATTGAGACGCCCTCCGTATCGCTATTGGTATCGTGAGTCTCTGTTCATCGGGGGACGTCTCAATAGGCTCAATTTGCGTTCGCAATTAACAACAGTCAGGTGACATTTAAAGTCAGCGAGTGAACTGAAAGCAAGTTATTAATAGCAATGGCAATGCTCAACATTATGTGTAAAATAGTTGGCATGCCCAACTTTACTTTTGAAGAGAACAAATTGCTGTTATTGACAAGCCCCCCGTATCGTGTACCACGCAGTCGCAATGCGACGTCGAAGGCCATTTCTTTTTCATATTGTGGTTTACGAGCGATTTTCGAAAAATTACCCTCTGGGTGAGCGAAACAAAATTCATGAAAAATTTTGCAGTTCATGCAGCATACACGTATGTAGGCCTACCAGTGCCGTAGCCAGAGGTTCGAAATAGCCGAGGCCAACATAAGCGACGGAAGACGATAATTATTGGGGGTGGAAGTGTGGAGGGCCCGAAGGGCCCGAGTTTGCTAGGCGGGTCCGGGGGCATGCCCACCCTGAAAATTTTGAAATCAAAGTGGTCTGAAACGCCATTTCCTGCATTCTCAGCAAAGTCTGAGCACATACTATGACTTCCATTTTTCCTATATTGGAATAAAAAAAAAAAAAAAAAAAAATCGTGAAAAAACGGACGAGGCCATGGCCTCGTCTGGCCTCAACGTGGCTACGGCACTGCCTACGCCCAGTCATAATTTTGAAAAGATTTCACATAATACGTCTGCAATATACCTCGTAAAACGGTTTATTAGTCGGACATAAAGCACCTTTGCTTCATCAACCTATTTGTGTTTAGAGTAGGCTGTATTTTACAAACACCAGTAACTGATCAAGTTCTCCAAATTTGCAGATTGTACATCCAATAATCAACATCGAATATATTTCTAACAAGGAATTTCTGAGTATGCAAATTCACAAGTGGCTACTTGTCTCCCGCCAGTCAGTACTTTCAGTACATGAATTTTATTTGGACCGGTATGTGGATATATGCACAAGTTTTGTTGCGTGCGATATTGCACGACTATATGCGACACGCGATATGATATTGTACCTTCGGACATCTGCGTAATTTCATAAAATATGTTTACAAAATTTACAATATTTTCAGTAAATGGCGTCAAAAGTTCAATTTTTTTTCAAAATACATGCAGTAAATTTTGTCAACTTTCGATTTCATTTATGAAAAATACTGTAAATTTTGTAAACGTATTTATTGAAAATACGCAGATGTCCGAAGGTTTGTTTGTTTGTTTGTTTGTTGGGGTTTAACGGCCTATCAACAGCTCAGGTCATTTAAGGCCGGGTCAATGGGTTTAGTACAAAGTCCCATATATTACCTGTACAAGTACATGTACATGTTCAAGTACATGTACAAATGGGGGGAAAATCCCAAAATCAGAACTGAATATTTACAATAACAAAACTATATATTCAGCCATGAAATCAGAATAATCCTGATCTGATGCCAGGTCCTCACTACACCAGAATCACTTGGCCCCTCCCAAAAGCAGTAGGATCAGTAATAATCTTACTACTTTTATAATGGGCAATAACCCAATTCAACTCACAGGTAACTAAAGAACAAAAGATAAAAGCATACATGAGGGCCAAACCAGGCAAATCGTGATTCCTATAAGGAGGAACCCATACCGTTAATTTACGCCCTCTCATTCGCCCGACCACCACACACCGATGTCCGAAGGTAGAAAATCATATGGCGTGTCTCATATGAGAGCAATATCGTTGTGTGGTGGAATATTGTTTATGGAAAAAAATAAAGAAATTCTTTATTTCTCATCAGAAGTATATGTAGTGACCACCATTTGAACCCGTCTCGCCGAGACGGTTCAAATGAGTAGTCACAACATATACTTTGGTACAGAAATAAGGAAAATAGATAGAGAATAGTAGGTTAGTGCCGTGAATGGAAAAAAATATCTGGCAAGGCTTAGGAAACGGGATGGGCGAGGCTCTGCCGAGCCGCGCAGGATATTTTTTCCATTCACGGCACTAACCTACTATTCTATTTATCCCGTCAACACCTACTAATGGCTTTAAAATGCAAAAAGATAATCCCAGCCACCGCAAATATTCATACGCAGTGATTAGTTCGAATTGACAGTATATCAAAAATGTTTCACGGCACCGTGTTTCACGGCACATACGCGCGAGTTGACGGGATAAATCCACATACAACTCAAATAACTGTTTCTATTATATACATTGCAAATAACTCACTCACAAATTATATGTGCCTCGAAAAATATACAAACTATAAATGAAGTAATTTCCAATAACCTCCGAAGGGAAGCATATTTAAAACAATGTGTATAAATGAAGTAAACAAATTACTGATGATTTAGCAAGAACTATTTTGCAAGGTGAAATGTAGTTCCAGCACTGACCAATATGAACTCACGAGACGTCAATGTGGAAAGTCAAAGTTATTGACGGCTTGCACTCCAAGTTCCATATTCTTTTCACTATTTAATGCTGAATTAAATTTTGTCGTCCGCTGTTTATTTATTTTCTTTGATAATTATCATCAAAAACATGCTTTGGCAACATTTTAGAATCATTTCCAATGGAAACTAGATTGGTCAGTAAGCGAGGCTTACGGAATGTCCCCGTGTGGGCTCAGGTACCCCTAAATATGTAAAACAAAATTCCAAGTGTGTGAGCTTGTGACCTTGACTTGGCTTAGAGGGGCGGCATGAACGTGAATTTGTCACAGGGTGGTAGAGGTCCATTGGAGCAATGCGTGTGTGAAATGTGAAGCAGATCCGAGCAAGGAAATAGAAGTTATAACCGATTTATCTGTTAAGTTTTGTAAAGAGAATAAGTATGTGACCTTGACCTCGAGATCAGCGTGGATTTATCACAGCATGATAGTAGAGCCTTACAGGAATGCATGCATGAAATATTAAGAATTTTCGATGAAAGAAATAGAAGTTATAACATATTTCTCTGATGTTAAGTTTTGTAAAGTGACTAACTATGTCACCTTGACCTTGGGATCAGCGGGGTTTGGACGGTCGTAGATTTGTCACAGCATGATAGTACAACCTTAGAGCAATGCATGTGTGAAATATTAAGCATTTTAGATGAAGGAAATAGAAGTTATAAAATATTTCTCTGATTGATGTTAACTTTTGTACAGAGACTAAGTATTTGACCTTGACCTTGGGATCAGGGGAGGTTGGACGGTCGTGGATTTGGCACAGCATGGTAGTAGAGTCTTATAGGAATGCATGTGTGAAATATTAAGAAATATTGATGTTAAATTTTGTAAAGATACTAAGTATTTGACCTTGACCTTGGGATCAGCGGGGGTTGGACGGTCGTGGATTTTGCACAGCATGGTAGCAGAGCCTTACATCAATGCATGTGTGAAATATTAAGCATTTTAGATGAAGAAAAATAGAAGTTATAACAATATTTCTCTGATGTTAAGTTTAGTGACGGACGGACACACGGACGCACGCACGGACGCACAGACGGACGCACGGACAACCTGACTCCAGTATACCCTCCACAACTCGTTGCGGGGGTATAATGATTCCAAAATGCTGTCAAAACATGTTTGTATTGAGAAAGAAGGCAAAAGCAACAGCCGGCGACAATTTTCATGTTCAGCAGTTTAAGGGTTATAGTGGCTGTTATAAAGAGGGTGTTGTTGTAGAGAGGTGGCTATTTGGGGAGGTTCGACTGTAAATCGGCTTCACTATTTATTAGATGACCATTGAGCTTTACTCACTGTTTTCACAATGATCGCCGATATAGCCAGCGTAGCAGGTACACGTTCCATTCTGCTGGTCACACGAACCGTGATTATTACAGTCACAACTTTTGGAACACCCCTCGCCCCACGTTCCGTAATTACACCTGAAAGATTGATTGGTTGGTTGGTTGGTTTGGTTGGTTTGGTCGGTCGGTCGGTCGGTCGGTTTGTGGGTGCACGTTGAACTGCAAGCCATGCTTTGCCATCCAGGTGGCCGTTTCACTAAATGTTGTCGACTAAAATGTTTGTAAGTGCAAAATTATGATAGTCTGTAAATTTCATTACATATAGACATTATTCAATTAGCGACTATGATTTGCATAAATATGGTCATTTGATGTGATAAAACCTCAAATAAACATTATCAATGTCATTATCAGACACCTTGCAACCCAAATTTGCATAAAGATTCCCATAGGTCGATACAAAACTCACGTTGAACTGCAATCCACACCCTTCCAGCCCGATTTGCATAAACACTCACCTGTTCTGTGGTCACAATGCCTGGTCCCATTAGGTAAACAATGACACTCGGGTAGACAGTGAAATCCAAACTTCATGGAATCGCATTGGCTGCATGCATCACCATGGTAACCGGGGAAGCACTGGCAAGTTCCGTCGATCGGGTTACACATGGATTTTGTCACGTCACATGTACAGTTGCCCGAGCAACTATCGCCATAGCGACCCACCGGGCAGGGTAGTGTACAGCCGAAACCTAAATATAGATGGGAGTGATCAAAAGTTTGGAATAAATACCGGATTATGATAGTATTGCAACAAATATGACATACGGTATGTGGCTGTGGCTATGACTGGAGAAATTCGGCTTATTGTTTTGCGACCAGTATAGATCCAGATCAGCGTGTGCATCCACAGTCTGATCAGGGTCTGCGCTATTCGCCATTCCATTATGAAACAACCCATCAAGCATATGTTAACTAGATTGGTCAGTAAGCGAGGCTTACGGAATACCCCCCGCGTGGGCCCAGGTACCCCTAAAATATGTAAAAATGTCCAGGTGTGTGGGCTTGTGACCTTGACTCTGGGATTAGCGCGAGCGGCATGAACGTGAATTTGTCACAGGGTGGTAGAGGTCCATTGGAGCAATGAGTGTGTGAAATGTGAAGCAGATCCGAGCAAGGAAATAGAAGATATAACCGATTTCTCTGATGTTATGTTTTGTAAAGAGACTACCGTATAACCTCGAATTAACGCCCCCGGAGGCGTTACATTTTACAAAAGTGGGGGCGTTTATTAGCCAGTAAAAAAAAAAAAGAAAAAAAAAAAACATTACCAAGGACCGCCCGCGTTACTTTTACAAAAGGGGGGGGGGGCGTTTATTAGCCAGTAAAAAAAAAAAAAGAAAAAAAAAATATAAAAAATTACCAAGGACCGCCAATTTTCAAACACAAATAAGGATTTAAGGATTATTTGTGTTTGAAATTGGCGGTCATTGATAATGTTTTTTTGTTGTTTTTTTTATTATTGGGGGGGGGGGGGTGGGGGGGGGGGGGGTGGGGGGTGGGGGGGGGGCGTTTATTAGGAGGAGAGCGTTAATTCGAGGCTATACGGTATGTATGTGACGTTGACCTCGAGATCAGTTGGGATTTGTCACAGCATATGAAATATTAAGAATTTTCAATGAAAGAAATAGAAGTTATAACATATTTCTCTGATGTTAAGTTTTGTAAAGAGACTAAGTATGTGACATTGACCTTGGGATCAGCGGGGGTTAGACAGTCGTAGATTTGTCACAGCATGATAGTACAACCTTAGAGGAATGCACAAGTGAAATAATAAGAATTTTCAATTAAGGAAATAGAAGTTATAACTTATTTCTCTGATGTTAAGTTGTGTAAAGAGATTAAGTATTTGACCTTGACATTGGGATCAGCGGGGGTTGGACGGTCATGGATTTGGCACAGCATGGTATTAGAGCCTTACAGGAATGCATGTGTGAAATTATTAAGAATGATAAGGAAATAGAAGTTAGAACAATATTTATCTGATGTTAAGTTTTGTAAAGAGACTAAGTATTTGACCTTGACCTTGGGATCAGCGGGGGTTGGACGGTCGTGGATTTGGCACAGCATGGTAGTAGAGCCTTACAGAAATGCATGTGTGAAATATTAAGCATTTTAGATGAAGGAAATAGAAGTTAGAACAATATTTCTCTGATGTTAAGTTTTGTAAGGAGACTAAGTATTTGACCTTGACCATGATATCAGCGGGGGTTGGATGGTCGTGGATTTGGCACAGCATGGTAGTAGAGCCTTACAGGAATGCAAAAGTGAAATAATAATAATTTTCAATGAAGGAAATAGAAGTTATAACTTATTTCTCTGATGTTAAGTTTTGTAAAGAGACTAAGTATTTGACCTTGACATTGGGATCAGCGGGGGTTGGACGGTCATGGATTTGGCACAGCATGGTATTAGAGCCTTACAGGAATGCATGTATGAAATATTAAGAATTTTAGAAGAAGGAAATAGAAGTTAGAACAATATTTCTCTGATGTTAAGTTTTGTAAAGAGACTAAATATTTGACCTTGACCTTGGTATCAGCGGGGGTTGGATGGTCGTGGATTTGGCACAGCATGATAGTAGAGCCTTACAGGAATGCATGTGTGAAATATTAAGCATTTTAGATGAAGGAAATAGAAGTTGTAACAATATTTCTCTGATGTTAAGTTTTGTAAAGAGACTAAGTATTTGACCTTGACCTTGGGATCTGCGGGGGTTGGGCGGTCGTGGATTTGGCACAGCATGGTAGTAGAGCCTTACAGGAATGCATGTGTGAAATATCAAGCATTTTAGATGAAGGAAATAGAAGTTATAACAATATTTCTCTGATGTTAAGTTTACGGACGCACGGACGGACGCACGGACGAACGGACGGACGGACGGACGGACGGACGGACGGACGAACGGACGGACGTTCTTACGAGAGCTACATTGTGAGGTTATTTCCTTTGATGTTTACACTGTGGGGTTAACCTCACAATGTAGCAACTTATTCCGTTATTTTCTTCCTTAACGATTCTCTTACGGAATAAATCGCATAATATGCAAATGAGCTAGCCATTAGTTAATTATATTTGAAAAACACTTATCCAAGTGTCTTAAATAGGGCGGTGGGTGGGTTTCAGCACAACACAGCAACCTCACAATGTAGCTCTCGTAAGTACGGACGGACGGACGGACGGACGGACGGACAACCTGACTCCAGTATACCCCCCCCCACAACTCGTTGCGGGGGTATAATAATAGGAGATACTAATCACTGCTAATAGCAGGACAGGTCATTTAAATGAAATAACGAATATTTGACGTTTTTCTGTGCGATGAGCATAACATGGATTTTATTGCTGATGAGCAGACGGAACTTTTATCATTTTTTAAGACATCGAACATATCTGTAGAGCGAAATAGTTCTGACGCTGGTACAAACGGTTTCGGATATGATCTAATAGAATTCTGCAAATGCAATAACCTATATATTTTAAATGGCCGAACAGGACAAGACAAACACATTGGTAAAAAATACATGTAAAGACGCGAATACCGTTGACTATTTCATATGTTCGCCAAGCCTATTTCCATTTATTAACGATTATTCAGTCCTAGAATTCTGCAAAATGTATTCAGACGCACATAACCCAGTAATGTTAACATTGAATATAAATGGATTGATGGAAACACGAAAACCACCTACTGAATATGAAAATAAGTTTTTCATGTGGAAAGAAAATGATAAAAACGAATTCATTAGAAGTTTTGACAACAGCATTCGTTGTGAAATTAACCATTCGCTTTCTTCCCTTAACGAAAATATAACACAGTCCGATGTAGATAACATTGTCAATGACATAGGAACATTATTTACGACATGTGCAAAAGAAACATTCGGATCTAAGCCTAGCAAAAAGCAAACACATACGGAGAAACCTTATACATGTATATGGTTTGGCAGTGATTGTCGTAAGATTAGAAAGAACTTCCATAGGGCTAAATTTCAATATAAACTAAGTAAAAAACGGACGAAAATAAACGAATTTTAAATTATAAATGCAAAGAATATAAGTCAACACTAAATAAATACTATATACAATTTAAACGAGAGCTTAAAACAAGTAATCCCAAAGAATATTGGAGTGTAATAAATAATAGGAAGAATAAAACGGATGTAGATTGCCCGTTAAATATGCTCTATACTCATTTTAAAAATATTGTTCAAACTGACGAATCTGAAGAACACGAAACGAACACTGTTGAAAACTAAATGGAAGTAAACGAAGAAATTAATAACCCAATTACGAGGAAAGAAATTGTGAAGGCAATACAAGGGCTAAACAAAAATAAAGGAAATGGACTAGATTCAATTGTGAATGAACATATTACATGCACTGTTAACCTAATGTGCTACCTATATACGAAAACCTATTCAACATTATTTTTGATACAGGTTTTGTCCCGGAAATATGGACAATCGGTGTAATAAAACCTATTTATAAAAAGAACGGTGATACAAATTATAGACCAATAACATTACTTAGCTGCTTTGGCAAACTTTTTACAGCTATCATTAACAATAGATTAACACAATTTGTCGAAGGACACAACATAATCGGCGATTGTCAAGCAGGTTTCCGCCAGGGTTTTTCCACAACAGATAATATTTTTGTTCTATATGCGCTAACTCAGCTAATGATTAATAGTAAAAAGAAATTATATTGTTCCTTTATAGATTTTAAAAGCGCATTCGATAAAGTATGGAGAAATGGGTTGTGGATAAAACTATTGAACAGTGGTATTAATGGAAAGTGCTTAGTCCTAATAAGGAATATGTATAAACAAGTTAAGTCGTGTGTTTTAGCAAATGGCTGCAAAAGTAACTTTTTTTCTTGCAACATCGGAGTTAGACAGGGTGAAAATGTGTCCCCTCTGTTATTCTCATTATTTTTAAACGACTTGGAACATTTTCTCGAAAATAATGAAATAAACGGTATAACTTGTAGGGGACACGACCTAGATAACGAGTTTGCAATGTACCTCAAAATAGTTTTACTTCTGTATGCTGACAAATAATTATAAGTGAAACCGAGAAAGATTTACAAAACGCATTAAATGTATTTCATGAATACTGCACTAATTGGAAACTAACAGTAAATGTTAAAAAGACAAAAGTTATGATATTTTGTAAAATAACAAGAAACGAGGCAAAGCCACGAAGGCCAGGTTTTTTCCAAGCATGGACACTTGGATAACATAATTATACCCACTTTTTGTAGACTAGATGGCCGTGGCCTGCATGTCACGCCTTGTGGCGAGGCATGGACACTAAAAAAATAGATATAGTAGATGGAAAAACTTTAACGAAAAAAACTTTAACCGGACACACGGACGTACGGACATACGGACATACGGACGTACGGACGGACTTATGCCAAAATGCCGACGATATCGCGCTTTCCGCAAGCGGGTGCGACAATGATGATAAACACCCATATGAAGTATCAAGGTAATGGGTGAAGCAGTTGCAGAGAAATAGTACACGAAAAAACTTAAACAAATAAATTCAAAGTAATTTGACCTTGACATTGCGCACAGGGGCCGCACGGTTTGGGGTTAGAATGAAAATATGGACGATGATAAACACCCATGTGAAGTTTCAAGGTAATGGTCGAAGCAGTTGCAGAGATATAGTATAACGAAAAAGTTTTAACCAAATAATTTAACCAGACGTACGTTAAAAAGTTAACGTTGAAAATGGTCAATTACGTAGAAATAATAGGTGAAGGTAAAAAAATGGTCAAATGTTGGATACTTGTATGTGGTAGGCACCCCTTGGTTATGACGCTGTGAAAGTTTGGTGGTCCTAGGTGGTACAGTACCAAAGAAATGGACTTAAACACGAACACTTAACATTGTAAACGCGAAAACTTAACATTGAAAATGGCTAAGTCGACTGCGCGGAAAAAGTGGGTCAAGTTAAAAAAAAAGTAACATGTTGGATAGTGATATGTGGTGGGCACCCCTTGATTATGAAGCTGTGAAAGTTTGGTGGTCCTAGGTGGTACAGTAACAAAGAAATGGACTCAAACACGAAAACTTAACATTGATTGTGGACGCCGCCCGCCGCCCGCCGCCCGCCGCCCGCCGCCCGCCCGCCCGCCCGCCCGCCCGCCCGCCCGCCCGCCCGCCCGCCTGGCTTTCGCCAATCCAATAGCCTGGATTTTTTTTCAAAAAACCTGGCTAAAAAGTAAACTAAACGCTCGGTTCATGTTAAATAATAACGTTCTAGAAATTGTAAATGAGTACAAATACTTGGGTATATACATGTCTAAAACCGGGTCGTTCCTCAACGCTAAAAAACATATAGTCAACCAAGCTACTAAAGCAATGTACAGTGTACTCTCTAAATCAAGACAGCTATCACTACCGATAGATTTACAAATGGATCTTGTCAACAAAACTGTGAAACCAATACTTTTGTATGGTGCTGAAATGTGGGGTTTCGGTAATAATGAGATAATCGAAAGGGTGCAACCGAAATATTATAAACACGTTTTAAATTTAAAAAAGTCTACCCCAACTGCTATGGTGTATGGGGAGCTCGGCATATACCCTTTAGAGGTCGCCATCAATACCACAATTGTTACATTCTGGACAAAACTCATAAAACCTGATAACCGAAAACTTTCATCTTGCATTTATCACATGCTTATGAGTATACAAAATCATTCAACATCCGAATTTAAATGGTTGAAACATCTTCAAAAAATATTCATTGACTATTGACTGTGGTCAAATAGGCATATGGACGTCACAAAGTATAACCAATCCGAAATGGCTAATCTTAAATCTAAAACAGAAATTGAAAGACTTATATATTCAAAAATGGAGACATAAGGTAAACGATGATAAAAATTATAAGGTATTTAAGGAGACATTGACCCTTGAAAAATACATGCTAGTATTAAACTAAAATGAATATAAATCAATTTTTGCATTCAGGACTAGAAATCATAAATTACCTATTGAAACTGGACGTTAGATTACAAAAGAAAGACATCTTAGAATATGTAATTTGTGTAAAGAGGATTTAGGAGACGAAATTTCAGTATATCATGTGTTGAGAATTTAAGAATGTCCGTAAAAAGTATATAAAACCGTACTATTACAATAGACCGAATACCCTAAAATATGAACAGCTATTAAATACGCATAATGTAAAAGAATTAAAAAATATTGCGAAGTTTGTCAGTGTAATTATGAATGTATTTTGTAATTATTGTTACATGTACTATTGGACGACGAGCAGTGTGACCCCTGATCAGACGGTGGAAACGCAGCCTGATCGGCGGTTGCAAACGGTGGAAACGCAGCCTGATCGGCGGCAACCGCCGATCGATCAGGCTGCGTTTCCACCGTTCGATCAGGGGTCACACTGCTCGTCGTTCAATAGTACATGTAACATTAATTATAAAATACATTCATAATTAGACTGACAAACTTCGCAACGGTTTTTCAATTGCACCTTATACGTATAATGTAATACAATGTATAGTCATAGGCATGCTTGTGTAGTGGTTGGGCGATCTCAGATGGCAAATACAGTGACATCAAAGAGAGAGTGTCGTTGTAGTTGTTACCTGCGCTCTCCGTAACCACTGACGGTCATCATAGTTTATGCAGCCTTTCGACTTGTTTCACATGTCATACCATAGCATTGTAATATAACCAATATCCATCAGACATACCATTTCAACTATTCCAATCATAGGTAAAGGGTACCGACCATTTACACGTATGTTTATGTATGTGTGCACATGTGTATATGCATATTTGATATGTGTTTTTGCATGTAAATGTGTGTGTGCGTGTGTGCGCGTGTGCGTGCGTGCGTCCGTCCGCTACAAGTTACAGCATGTAGATGTAGGCAAGTGGTTTTATTTTGTTCGTTTATACGTTAATTCAGAAATTATACCTATTTTCAATACATACCTGATCTTACATGTATATGGCTTTGATGGGATACTTGTCTGACAGATTGTCCGATTTCATAGGAAACAAAGTTATGCCGATTTTCTAGTGAAATCGGTCGACCGGTCTGGTGGACGTCGTATTGAATTGAATTGTATTATTATTTGTAATACACCATGTTTTTTTTACACTGTAATAGCAACTCCGTATAACAAATCTCATTTAAATGTACTATGTTTGTTCAGTCGTTGCTCTCAACTTTCGATTTAGCATCATGAGGCCAACGGTGTGACTCTTAGGCTAAGGTAAAACAGGCATGCAACACCGTAGTCCCGTCTCCGGCGACGCTCGGAGGCGGAATTGTCATGATGTTGCTAATTCATTTACCGTAAAATACGATTACACACGTCTGGAACGCGTGATGCGTAGACCGATCTGGGACTAAGCCATATAAGAATGTCTCTTTAACAAATTTCTTTCTTATTACACCTTTTTTACTTTTTTTCTTTTTGCAATGAGTTTTCATGGAAAATAAGAAAAATGCTATATGTGCGGTCTGTTTATTGTTTTCTGCAGCATGATAAATGTACCTCAAAATTGTAATTGCTTTTTGATACTCACTACTTGTGATTTCAATTGTGGTTTTGGCAATTTTAATTGGGTATTTAAGCAAATATGAAGCTTATCTGGAGCGCTGTTATTGGGCTACAGGAGTGAGATATTTGACCAGAAACTCCACTGGTCAGAAATCCCATAAGCCTCATTTCTCCTGTCACAACCACATAAATAGAGAATAGTAGGTTAGTGCAGTGAATGTGAAAAAATATCTGGCAAGGCTCAGGAAACGGGATGGGCGAGGCTCTGCAAAGCACATCGGGTTTCCGTGCCGCTTCATATATTTTTCCCATTCATGGCACTAACCTACTATTCTATTTATCCCGTCAACACCTAGAAATGGCTTTAAAATGCAAAAAGATAACCTCTGCCACCGCACATATTCATACGCAGTGGTCGTATTGACAGGATATCAAAAAAGATTCACGCCACATACGCACTATGTGGATGGGATAAATGTTCACCTTGTGGTGTGAAATGTCCACACCACGAGATGAACATATATATCATAACCATTGCTAGAATATGAATAGTATATTCATTACATACACCACCAAGCAAATTTTTAGACTGTAATCTTTTATAAAAATATGTTATTTTTACATACAACGGCCAATAATATTCCAATATTTCCAAAGATTGCGACACACTAAAAAAAAGTCATGTCTTGTTTGCCCAACTTTCTCGACCAATGAAGCACAGCATTTTGTAGCATTTTGTCTCAATTAATCTCACATTGCGACACTTTCGTCAATATTTATTAAATTATTCGCTAACGCTCGCTCGAAATTTATTCAAAATTCAACATGACTATATGCACTGTATACCTATTAGTATAATCTCAATGTATGTATGTAACTCATGATAGGCAGAAGGTGTGTATTCGTGCCTGGTTAGCTCAAGCGGTTAAGAGCGATGGTACGGTAAACCCGAGGTCCCGGGTTGTGCCCCGGTCGGTGAACGTTTTCTCGTTAATTAATTCATACCTCGCCATCCTGCAGTACAGCTACAGTAACCCGACCTGTGATCACATTTCGCCCCGTTGTAACATTCAAAGTCAGACGAACAGTTCAAACCCCATTTGCCAGTCACACATTCAGCATCGCAATTCGCACCTGTACAACACAAGGGTTAATGATATATTGTGATGCTATAATAAGTATATGAAGTTTCATGCCAGTCATACTTACGGTAACAGAGATACTAAAACGGTAACCTTTAGCATGCTGGGAACAAAAATTGTCGTCTGCTATTGTTTCAAAGTTTCTCACTTTGACAATGAAAACATGGTTCGACAGCACTTGAGAATCATTTCCTTTGGAAATGATTCTAAAGTGCTGTCGAAGCATGTTTTTTAATGAGATCAAAAATGGAAAATAAAAAATAGTCAGCAAACGACATAATTTAATTCAGCCGTGTCAGGGAAAAGTGAAAGCGAATGGGTTCAACGTCACAGCTAAGGTCATATTATAGAGATGGGAGCATAGCATAAGTCTCATTCGAGAGACCAGTGGGATGGAAATGTATTTTTGACGCCTGAACTCACAATCTCCCGTATTGAAGTCCAATGCCATATCACCTAGGCCACGGCCCATCCCTGGGGTGAGGATTGAACTCAGAACCTCAGGTATTGAAGTCCAATGCCATATCCCCTAGGCCACGGCCCATCCATGGGGTGAGGATTGAACTCACAACCTCTGGTATTGAAGTCCAATGCCATATCCCCTAGGCCACGGCCCATCCCTGGGGTAAGGATTGAACTCACAACCTCTGGTATTGAAGTCCAATGCATATCCCCTAGGCCACGGCCCATCCCTGGGGTGAGGATTGAACTCACAACCTCTGGTATTGAGGTCCAATGCCATATCCCCTAGGCCACAGCCCATCCCTGGGTGAGGATTGAACTCACACTCTCTGGTATTAAAGTCCAATGCCATATCCCCTGGGTCACGGCCCATTCCTCAGTGTAAGGAAACACAAATGATTCTAATGTGCTGTCAATGCATATTTTTTAGGAGAAAATGGAAAATAACAAAATTTAAAGGGGCATATCAAGATTTTTGAAGAAAAGAATACTATAAAAAATAAATATGTGTTTTCATCATGGCCCTGATATGCCCCTTCAAGGGTTAATCACCGACATATTCAATAAGTCCAGTTTAGAGATACTGAACTGTATGTACATGTACCTGTATAGCCAGGCTCACATGACAGACACGTGCCCGATACAGAATCACATTGGCCGTGATTACACGTGCAAACCTCCTTACAACCAGCTCCGAAGTACGGCCAATCACAGCTCGCGTTACATCTGACACCCTGGTACCCAGCTATACAAGAGCAGTGACCGGTAGCTGGGTCACAGCTGAAAAATATTTGTGACCTTGTCAAGGAAAGAGGCCAGTTGAGTGATGGCTCGATAATGCTCATAATGCGTTTCGTGGTGAATATACCACAATTGCAGATTTTTTTCATTTTATCTAATGATATTCATTGGGTTCAATACTTTCAGGATTTTTATTCATAATCAGAGTGGATGGTGTCGCGTGCAAACTGGGCGGTGTGTATGTGTAGTTGTGTTTGTTTGTTTGTTTGTTTGTCTGTTGGGGTTTAACAGCCTATCAACAGCTAAGGTCATTTAAGACCGAGTCAATGGGTTTAGTACTAAATCCCATATACATGTATTACCTGTACAAGTACATGAACATGTTTGAGTACATGTATGTACAAATGGGGGGAAAATCCCAAAATTTGAACTGAATATTTACAATAAAAAAACTATATATTCAGCCCTGATCTGATGCTAGGTCCTCGCCACACCAGAATCACTTGGCCCCCTCCCAAAAGCAGTAGCATCAGTAATAATCATACTACTATAATGTGTAGTTGTGAGAGTGGTGTGTTTAGAATGTTGACAAGCAGCGTGTATTGCATAAAACCCAATGCCAAAACCTACTTACATATTACAAAGATAGCTTGATACTAGGATGACGATTTATGTTTATGACAGACAAACGGACAGATGACAGTAATGCTGTATGTGCTATATTTGTCATCTGATATTTCCTGTTTGCAATAGTTTGTTTTTATTAAAATTGTTTTTATAGAATATTTTAAATAATAAAACAGCAATATAAATTGTGTCCATTTTATGATTTAACCCTTTCACCTCCACAGGCCTGTATCGTGGCATTGGCAAAACGTGCAGATCTAGATGAGCCGGCTCGTGACGAGCCGTCTCATCCGGATCTGCACTTTTTTGCAAGTAATTTTCATATTTTTGAGAACAAAAACACACCCTTTTCATAAATGGCCTAGTCTGAAAATAATTTTGTGACGGTTGGATTGGTTGCAAAATTAACATATCCCAGTCCATTCCAGTTACGTAGGGGTGAAAGAGTTAATCATACCTGTTTGCGTGATCCCAGTCACAGTTGCAATTGGCACAGTTGGATCCATTCACATACTGGGTCACTCCACAATCTGTAACATCACAAACGATTGGTTGCTTGGTTCATTGGTTGGTTGGTTGACCGGATTGAATAATTGGTTGGTTGGTTGGTCGGTTGTGATTAATTGGATAATTGGTTGGTTGGTTGCTGATTAATTGGATAATTGGTTCGTTGGTTGTTGATTAATTGGATAATTGGTTGGTTGGTTGTTGATTAATTGGGTAATTGGCTGGTTGTTGATTGATTGGATAGTTGGTTGGTCTGTTGTTGATTAATTTAATAATTGGTTGGTTCGTTGGTCGGTCGGTTGTTGATTAATTGGATAATTGGTTGGTTGCTGATTAATTGGAAAATTGGTTGTTGATTAATTGGATAATTGGTTGGTTGGTTGTTGATTAATTGGGTAATCGGTTGGTTGGTTGTTGATTAATGTAATAATTGATAGGTTGTTGATAATTGGATAATTGGTTGGTTGGTTAATTGGATAATTGGTTGGTCGTTGATTAATGTGATAATTGATTGGTTGCTGATAATTGGATAATTGGCTGGTTGTTGATTAATTGGCTAATTGGTTGGTTGGTTGCTGATTAATTGGATAACTGGTTGGTTGTTGATTAATTGGATAATTGGTTGGTTGTTGATTAATTGGTTGGTTGGCTGTTGATTAATTGGATAATTGGTTGGTCGTTGATTAATTGGTTGGTTGTTGATTAATGGGATAATTGATTGGTTGTTGATAATTGAATAATAGGTTGGTTGTTGATAAATTGGATAATTGGTTGGCTGTTGATTAATTGGATAATTGGTTGGTTGTTGATTAATTGGCTGGTTGGCTGTTGATTAATTGGATAATTAGTTGGTCGTTGATTAATTGGTTGGTTGTTGATTAATGGGATAATTGATTGGTTGCTGATAATTGAATAATTGGTTGGTTGTTGATAAATTGGATAATTGGTTGGCTGTTGATTAATTGGATAATTGGTTGGCTGTTGATTAATTGGATAATTGGTTGGCTGTTGATTAATTGGATAATTGGTTGGCTGTTGATTAATTGGATAATTGGTTGGCTGTTGATTAATTGGATAATTGGTTGGCTGTTGATTAATTGGGTAATTGGTTGGTTGGTTGGTTGGTTGTTTGTTGATTCAGTGGATAATTGGTTGGTTGGTTGTTCCGTAGATCAATTGAGTGTTGAATGAATGATTGGTTGGTTGATTGGTTCATTCTTTACGGACTAATCGTTTAATTAATTATTGATTGTTTTCATTCAAAATGCATTGATTGATTCTGGTTGTATGTCCGTTCAACAGCAAGGTCATATACAAATAGGAATGTACCGTATAGCTCCCATATATTGTTTGTCGTAGATTCTCGACCAATGAAAGTATATCATTTCGTCTCAATTAATCGCATATTGCGACTACTTCTGACTACGGCCAATAACGTAGGTATAGCATGTCGAAAAAGTGTATGGGCTGGACTTGCATTGAAGCGGACATGTGTACGTGAAGAAGGCGCGGCAACCAATAAGTAAGTTATAGTTCACATATTGAATTTTTAATAAACTAATTTTGTACCTGCTCACGCTCGCTCGAAATTAAATTATTAACAAGAAATGCGTCTGTCGAACGCGGATGCCACCTGCAGCATATTTGAGAAACTGTGACAAAGTGGTTAACCGAAAAGTGTGACGGACCGACGGACCGACGGACAGACAGACGGACGGACGGACGGACGGACGGACGGACGGACGGACGGACAGACAGACAGACAGACAGACAGACAGACAGACAGACAGACAGACAGACAGACAGACAGACAGACAGACAGACAGACAGACAGACAGACAGACAGACAGACAGACAGACAGACAGACGACAGACAGACGACAGACAGAGACAGACAGACAGACAGACAGACAGACAGACATACAGAGCAGACAGACAGACAGAGACAGACGACAGACAGACAGACGACGACAGACAGACAGACAGACATTGACAGACAGACGACAGACAGCAGACAGACAGACAGACGACAGACAGACAGACAGACAGACACAGACAGACAGACACAGACAGACAGACAGACGACGACAGACAGACAGACAGACGACAGACAGACAGACAGACTTTGACAGGACAGACAGACAGACAGACGGACAGACGGACAGACGGACAGACGGACGAACTTACATTTCGGACCTTAGGGGGTACTTGCTATATAAAAGATCAAAAGGAAATACCCCGTAAGACACAATAGGCTTACGGGGTACGGAATGAATTCCATTGTCTTCTATATTGTCTTAGGCCACGCCCCCTACCCCATAAGTACCCTAATGTGTGCTCGGACAGACGGACGGAAGGACGGACTGACGGACGGTCCAAACACTATATGCCACCCGTTTCTTCGAAACCCGGTGGCATAAAAATACAATATGTGAACTATAACTATGACTTATTGTTGCATGCGTTTTTTGACTTCGCTGACAGCCGTGTTCAAACGTACAGCGTGTGCTCTTTGACCATGGCAGTAGACAATGCTCATTCCGGGACCAAGCCAATACGTACGTAATGCATGTGTCGCATCACGTTACATAAACGCGCCATTACGTCACCAGATCAGTTAACGACGGTCGCACTGGAATTTTGAAATTGATGCGGAGGAAGGGGCACCTGCATCACGCGATGTGTACTGCGGCCCCGAAATATGTATGCGTAAATCAGCTGATGGAATGGAATGGGTTATTAAAGTACTGATTAAACAGCACACTCTTGTAACATGACATGTTCACAGAAAACGTTTGACGTCATTTACTGAAAATATCAGAGTTTCTGTAAATAAATTTCATGAAAAATTGCACATGTTCTTAGGCACAAAATCACATGACGTCTCTCATATATTACAATTATACACTTCAAGTCAAAATCAAGCTTTCTGATTGGAAGAGACTAAGCTGAGCCGGACTTGATTCTTACATCTCTGTGTGCATGTGTTGCCATGGTAACCGGAATCCGAGCAGTTGCAAGCGACAACACCAGGGTTTCCATAGTAACACGTCCCGCCGTTTTCACACGCGAATTTGGTGATACATTCGTTTCCATAGAAACCAGTCGCACATTCGTCCTGGCAACTGAAATAGACAGAACCTTGTAATGTGCTCAGGTAACATAGATACCATCGCTGCTAGCAATATCGATGAAAGCTATATAAGGCCAAACAAAAAGTACTTTAGTTCTCAGATATCGCCGCGTCAGAAACAATTCCTGGGCGTCAGGCATTTTATCCTCAAGGCCAAATAAACTATAAATGTGGCATGTCGGCACACAAATGCCCCCGCTGGCAGCCAAAGAAAACGACGCACATTTTAAAACACAGAGTGCCAGAGAAGCAATCAGAGCAATGGGTGTGTGAACTATCAAGCAGATACATGCAAGGAAATCGATATTATAAGACACTTACCCGAGTTTCGAATGTGACCTTGACCCTGGGCTTAGCGGAAGCAGGACGATCATTTGAAGAAAATATTTATGATTTTCCACAAACAAAATGGCATATCCTCAGCATGAAATGGGTTAAAATATGTAGCAAAGTAAAATATGCAAACATGAACATTATTACTTTGGTGTTGAATGCCAGACACAAGAATCATGCACATCATATTTCACATTTAGTACTAGAAAAATACTAAATGGTGATAAGAATATTTTTTTATGACCATTTAACATTATAAATCTGCATTTACATTTGATTTAGCGATTGGAATTTAGTGGCTCGAAGCGTTCAACGATGATTAAATTATATAGGAAAATGGGTCAGATTCCCCCCTGCGCTTCACAAAAGGGGAGATAATTATAACCTGCCGGTGCGCGAAATGGATAAAGTCCGGCTTCCAGAATTTCAGCTTATTCTAATGTATCACAAATTTGTGCTATGAACGGTCACCCCAACAGGGCTCCAGATAAGCTACGTATTTGCTTAAATACCCAATTAAAATGTCTTTATCATGCTGCAGAAAACAATAAACAGACCACAATTATAGCATATTTGTCTTATTTTCCATGAAAACACATCTTGGTATTTCATGAGAATTGTCTCCAAGGAGACAATTCTAATGAAATTCCAAGACACGTTTTCACTTCGAAACAAACTATTCAATAATTGCTGTCAGTTGATGTGCAAACAGTAGTGTGTTCCTTATCTGGAGCCCTGCCCCAATTTGATTCTCAACAAATGACCTTGAGACTATACCTGTCACCCCCGTATCCCATTGGACATATACAGGCCCCTGATTGGCTGTTGCACTGGCCGCCTTGGTAACACGAACAATTCTCTCCTGGCAACCACGACTCCAGTGATTTGCGTCACACGGAATGTTACAGAACTCACCCTATAAATAGAAAGGCTTCCCTTATAAGTACACATAATTCCCTGTACACATAATTCCCTTATAAATAGACAGACATAATTCCCTTACAATTACACATAATTCCCTGAACACATAATTTCCTTATACAGAGACAGACACAATTCCCTTATAAGTACACACAATTCCCTGTACTCATAATTCCCTTATAAAGAGACAGACATAATTCCCTTATAAATAGACACGATTCCCTTATAAATAAACACAATTCCCTTAAATACTTAATTCCCTTATAAGCAGAAATAATTCCCTTATAAATAGACAGCATTCCCCTATAAATAGACAGGATTTCCTTATACATAGACATAGTTCTTATAAATACTTAATTCCCTTATAAGCAGAAATAATTCCCTTATAAATACACATACTTATAAATAGACATGATTCCCTTATACATGTAAATAGACATACCTCCATTATAAGTAGACATAATTCCCTTATAAATAGACAGAATTCCCTTATACTTTGGAACCTCTCTAAACCGGACACCAAGTCTAGAAACATCCGTGATCTTATTTTTGATGGGCTTCTTGGTCACTTATCCCAGACATAATGTCTGTTCATGATCGCATAGCACACAACTATGGTTAAGAATGATCAAACGTCTGATTTACAATGCAACCTCACTAAACTGCATGGACACCCTGGGAGGTCCCCAGGGTGTCCAGTTTAGAGAGGTTTCACTGTAAATAGATAGGATGAGCAAGCTGATCTGGAACTACATTGGTCACATACAATGTACATTGTAGATCACTTTTCTCAGGCACGGTCCCAAACTGGGTAACCATAGTTACATTATATGACAGAATATGTTTACAGAATCACCATGGTAACTAACCGTGTAACCACAGTTACAGTGTATGTCATATGTTTACAGCATCACCATAGTAACTAACCGTGTAACCATAGGAACACTATATAATATGTTTACAAAATCATTGTAACTATATAACCATAGTTACATTATATCACATAATTTGTTTACATAATCACCATGGTAACTAACTGTGTAACCATAGGAACATTACATCACATAATATGAGACAAGCCATGTGATTTTGCATGCCTCTAAAAGCACATGGCTTGTCTGAGATGTTTACATAATCACCGTGGCAACTAACCATGTAACCATAGTTACAGATACACTGCCCTGTCTCGCTGCTGCAATTCGCCCCGTTCTGGCATTTACAAACATGGACACAACACTGACCGTGGGTCACCGCTGGACAGCTCTTGTGTCAACTGTGAACATATTGATGGATTGATTGATTGATTTGTTGGTTGAATGCTTAATTGGCTGGTTGATTGGTACGTACAATGACTGATTTATTGGACATCTCGTGGCAATTATTGGTTGGTTGAATGATGGTGGTGGATCCCTGCTGGAGATCTCTTGTGGGCAACTGCGAACATATTAATTGATTGATTGCTTAGTTGGTTGAATGCTTAATTGGCCGTATTGCGTTTACATCCCAATACAATACATTAGAGTCACGTGACGTCGCGCAATGTTGTTCATTGGTTAAAGTTTGTTTGACGTCATTAACTTCCACGAGGTTGTCAATAACAGCACGCTGTTGACCTGCAACGTCGCTGTTCCAGGAATCGCGAAAAAATTACGTAAAACATGATTATTCTTAAGTTTAACGCCATCTTTAGTGGAGCGCCGTGGCGTAATGGTTAGTGTGTCGGACTACTGATCCAAGGGTCGTGGGTTCGAGCCTGACTAGCGGCGTGCGTTGTGTCCTTGAGCAAGACACTTTATCCACACTGCTCCAGTTCATCCAGCTGTAAATGGGTACCGATAATTCGTAGTTGCTCTGTAAATACGAATTACCGGCTTCTCTCAAAAATCTCTACCTCCGTTCTTTCTCCCATTCTTGGGAGACGGCATGCAAGGTCCTAGAGCCAGTGCCGCCGTTAAATATAAGCAAAAAAAAATTAAAAAAATCTTTAGTTACTTACGTTTTTTAAACTATCAGAAAATTCAGTGTAAATATAACAAGTAAAACCATGGGCGGTTGCGTTTACTGGCATGAACAATACATTTGGTCTGTTTAAAAGTTTGCGATAAATAAAATAAACAAATTAATGGTGATTTAGAAGGTCTAGGAACTATTTTGCGTTGTGAAGCGTAGCTCCAGCACTGACCAATATCAACTCATGCGACGTCAATATGAGAAACTTGCGTTGCATTGTAGGTCAAAATTTAGTTACACTGCATATTTTATACCTCTAAAGAAATAATCTTTGATGTAGAACTAGTAAATTGCCAAAAATAATAGAACAGGCAAATCATTTTCCCACGGAAGCCATCTTTTCTCTAGTTGTTGTTCAACATTCAAAGTAACGAAAGCTTTCAAATTTACAAGATATACATGTAAATGTCAGATAAACACATTGACACGGTAGACTAACCAATTTCTGCATGTGCATGTTCTTTATTAAGAATTTATTGATACAACTTTGACACTTTTATATCGTTAACATATCAAACATGCCGGATACCCGATTGCAAAAATAACGTTTCCATGCGCTACATTAAAGAGATGGTGTTAAATTGCTACACTCGCGAGAGGTCTGGAGCGGGGTAGCAATTTTGTTTCTAGTGTGATCCCGTGTAACATGTACTTACTAAGCTCCGTCATATCCCGGGGGACACATGCATTTCCCGTTTATATTGTTACACGTCCCCCCGTTTTCACAGGCACACTGATATTGACAGTGTAAGCCGAAACTTCCTCGGCATGCCTGCGAGCAATCTTGACCCGTGTAGCCTGAACATGATAGTATTGACAATTTATTTTTTATTTTTTCTCGTAAGTATATAGAGGATATTCCGTCGTACATTTTGAATAGCGGGAATAATACACGAGTGTGCGTCGGCTTCTGCGTAAGCAACGAGTGAGCGTAGCGAACGAGTTGCTTGCACGGACGCCGACTGACACGAGTGTATTATTTCCGCTATTCAAACATGTACGATGGAATATCCTATTTATTACTTCCACGTTGGATGTATATGCACATTTAGTCTATTTTTGAGATTATAATCAATGAATTGTTATGTGCGCATGAATAGTTATACAATTACGTGTTTTCCCGCGTTTTGACGTTACCTTGTGTGACGTCAAAAGTGACGTCATGTAAACTTTTTGAAATCCAAATTACGCAGCTGTTTCTATGAACAAGATATATTTGAGTGCATGTTTAGAATGTGTTCAATCACATTAACATTCTAGATTAGTCGAGACCCTTTCCAAATTTTCAAATAACTTTATTTTGACTAATAAAAATTAAACAGGCGCGCAATTACGGGTGTTCTCTTCACGGTGTATTATTTGTTGATTACGGGTTTTCTCTCACAGCGAAACCCGTGCAAATAATTTTCAAGAATGTAATAAATGCTGTGATCTCCATTTGAACCGTCTCGTCGAGACGGTTCAAATGAGTAATCACAGCAAATACTTTTGACTAGAAATAACAACAAAAAAAAAGATTCGGCATTTCTGTGAAATCTTGAACCGTGATAGTATAAAAAAATATAAACATATTTTTTATTTTTTCTCGCAAGTATATGCTGTGACCACCATTTCAAATGAGTGGTCACAACAAATACTTTTGACTAGAAATGACAACAAATTATTTTTTTCGGAATTTCTGTGCAATCTTGTAACCGTAATAGTATCAAAAATTCTAAATATCTTTTGTTTGTTTGTTGGCGTTTAACGGCATATCAACAGCTACGGTCATTGCTGGGTCAATGGGTTTATTACTAAATCCCATATATTACCTGCACAAGTACATGTTCAAGTACATGGACAAATGGATTTACAATAAAATAATTATATATTCAGCCCTGAAATCAGAATGATCCTGATCTGATGACAGGTCCTCGCCACACCAGAATCACTTGGCCCCATCCCAAAAGCAGTAGGATCAGTAATACTATTACAACTTTTATAATGGGAAATTAACACATGCTGCCTGTCTCGCTAACTGATAGCAAATCGCCTCCTTTTGAGGCTTTTTGTTTAGCTTTACTACAGGGACTCCGGAGTTACCTGGGGAACTGGAGGTTTCCTCCACCAGGAGTAATTGCTTTTGATGTCGAAATAGACCATCTGCATTACTCCAATATAAATAAAACGATTGAATATTTATTAGTCTATTTTCGGCCAAAATCTGACTGTGTTGTAGGTGACTCAAAACTAAATTAAAATTAAACAATAATTCCTCGGAATCAAATGTCTCGCCTTGTTCCGCCTTGTTCCGCCTTGACATTGACCCTGGAGCCATGACCTTGACCCCCGAGATTAGTCCTATGCTAATATACATATCATAGTGAAGGTATGTATAAAGTTTGAGGACTGTAGCTGGTAAGGTGTTGAAGTAATGACCGTAACACGAAAACTTAACATTGAATGATGACGACGCCGCCGACGACGCCGCCGACGACGCCGTCGTAGCCGCCGACGACGACGACTCCGGAAAAGCAAAACCTTAGTCTCGCTTTCCGCTTTCCTCTTTCGCGGGCGAGACAATACATACTAGTAAATAACAAAAACAAATATATATGTATAAAACCCAATATAAAACACAAAATCAGCAATCACGGTTATCATGATAGGTTAATATAGCATTCTGATGTAGCACACTAAGATAGGGTGAGGGTGGCACATCAAATACCATACCGTCAGAAATCACTTTCTTCTGGAGCTCTGACTCTAGTTATTGTGTGTTGGACTTACCGACGTGACAAATACAGTTTCCATTACTGGCGTCACATGCCCAGTAGTTATCATGACAATCGCACGTACCAAGGCAATCTTGTCCCCACGTTCCCAGGGTGCAATCTACAAAACACGATGTGGTAAAAAGTGAAATTTAATTTAATGGGTTGGAAATACAGTCAAATCTGTGAACAAAGGCCAGTCATGGGAAGTAAAAAATCTGGCCTTTGTTCACTGGTGGTCTTTATTCGCAGGGTCATTTATATAGCAATTGTGCCATTGGGCCAACACAAGTGTGGCCTTTACAGCCAGGTGATTGCTATTCGGAGGTGGTCTTTAGCACAAGTTCGTCTGTACTATAAAAGTATTTTGATGCCCTATGCGAGATTTGAACCCACAACCTCCGGATTGGAAGATTTTAACTCGAGCAAATTTTCATGAACAAAATATATTAAAAGAAACTGTGATATTTTCTGTAAATGACATCAGAATAGGCATCGCCAGGAATTCTTCAAAAGCGGCTTCGACTCCAAAAGGCGAAGGGGAGAACAGGAGAGGAGTATTCTCTCTCATTAGTTGGGAGGGGGTTCGGGGGTCCTCTACAACAGCCAGTTTTGCTTCTTCCCATGGGTAGCTGTTGTAGATGTTGCACTGTATACTCACTAGACCAATCAGAGGCCGCGATTACGGGTCAAAGGTGAACAAATAAAGGCGAAACAATGGCACTTCATGTATATTAGGTTACTTCAGGTATATTACTTCAGGTATATCAGGTTACTTGAGATATAAACAGAATTTATTCAACCCCCTTTCTAATGCACTCTATAAATATCACGCAATCTGATTGGCTGATGGTCATACATTACAGGTATATCATTGTTGATGAACGGTTGCACATTTTTTCAATATGTATTCCTACGCCAGTAGTAAAGGAGTGCATTAGAAATTTTCATTAGAATTGTCTCATACCTAGATGTGTGTTCATGGAAAATAAGAAAAATATGCTATATTTGTGGTCTGGTTATTGTTTTCTGTAGCATGATAAAGGTACCACAAATTTGTTATTGCTTTTTGATAATCGCTACTTCTGATTTTAATTGGGTTTTTGGCAATTTTAATTGGGTATTTACGTAAATACGCAGCTTATCTGGAGCTCTGCATAACTTTATGGAGAAATATAGAAACTAGTAAGAGTATTTATGAATATTTTGACAAAACATGAGAATGTGTATTACAAAGAAAATAGTTTGACAAAACATGAGAATCGGCTCCTAAAACAAGTGAATCGTACGGTGTACTGTTAGGGCCATGTTACAATCTCGCGTTTACGCGTTCTCGACCTAGAGATGCAAATGTCTGACAGTTACGTCTGGATCGATTGGCATTCTGAATTTTAGAAGCCCTGTAACTCTATATATGAACAAGGCTTCTAACTTTGTTCGGATACGACCTCGTATCATAACAAAATAACATGTTTAAAATTGAAATTTTCTATGCATTCTATATATTTCTGCAGGACAACGACACTTCTCAAATGATCATATGAACTTGCCAAAGCAATACTGACGGTAGAGCCGTATACACATTATTTCATTTGTTATGATACGAGGTTTCGTCCGACCTAGGAAAAGCAGCTGTAATTCGAAATTCTTTCAATAATTATGTTTTAACTATGCTATTTTAGCAAGATAACAATAATTCTCAAATGAACATGAGCACTTACAGTCAAACCATTCACATTAGCCTTAACAAAATCGTGGAATTTGTTATGATACGAGGTCGTGTCCGACAAAGTTAGAAGCCTTGTTCACATATCCAGAATTATACTGACGAAAGCCGAAACTCGCGAATGCCTGTGATCTACCTAGCTTGCTACTAGAATGGCGGTTGTTTCATTGATGGAATGGCGAACAGTGCAGATCCTGATCAGACTGTGCGAATTCACAGGCTGATCTGGATCTACTCTGGTCGCAAAACAAATAAGCCCCATTTCTCCAGCAACAACCATATACATATATGTGTTTAAAGGTACATGCCTACGCAGTAGGCACAAAGTGTTCTTTATAGGAATTAAATAAGTGTATAATTATGTCACTATTCCACCAGTTCTAAAAATTACGAGTGCCCGCTATACAAATATAATCATTTATTAATTATCAATTTACTGTTAGCGACGCGCGTCGGTAACAGTCTATTTTGATAATGTGCCGGGACGACGACTTTCACATTACGGCTTGCGGTGCGCATATGCAGTATACTACGCGCGCCAGTAGGCTTCCCAATATGTAAACAAGAATATCAACATGTAGAAACGTCCAGGACGGAAATTGTATGAAACGGCGTCGGCCAAAAAAAAAGGGGAAATGTCTGAGGGACAGGCAGTAGAGAGAGAGAGAGTGGTTAATATTGGCGACCAGATCACCAAATGGAAAGAGTTACGTGGAGATTTAGATTTGGACTCGAACAGAGATTTTTCTTCTCAACTTCCGATACTTCACTGCGCATGTCAAAGATGTGATATGATTGACCGTGTCACGTGACGCGTATTGGCAAAAATAGCACGAGATCGGAAAATACCCTTTCTGGTCGCGGCATATAAAATGCGATTTAACACCAATTAACACGCGCCGTAGTTAACCGTAGTTAAAAATAACTCGTTAGTGGGTGATGATGATGATGCATATATTTAAGGGCGGGAATTGGCTCGATGACCTTCCATGCCCTGACACTGCCGATGCCCAGAAAGTTTGCTACTTTTTTGAATTTGGTTTATGCATTCAGACGAAGTGTGCGCCAATGTGGCGTGTAGCTGTCGGCCAATTTCAACCTAATTCCGCGCTACACCCCTTGCACGGTGGGCATGCCCTAGACAGAACCGGTCATCATGCCTTGGCAGTTCTGGGTAGTACCAGTAGTTGCCGGCCGCTTTAGTGGGACGGGAAATACAAAGTATTCCTCAATGACCGGCGCGGGGATCGAACCCACAACCGCCGGTTTGGTAGTCAGGCGCCTTAGCCCCTCGACCACTGCTCCATCCCTTCGTTAGTGGGCAGACAAATGGCTCATATAAGGCATGACAGAAAATGAAAACTAGTAGTACAGTGTAACCTGCTGCGTGGGCATGTACCTTTAAGACATACCTTGTGATTTGTACCTGTGCGATAATTCTTGATGAGATTGAAATGGGATACTTACGTATACAATATGATATATCGGCGTCTGTATGATATCCGTTACAACAGGAATAAGATAATCGTTGTCGGATCAAGGTCACACTTTTAGTCGCAGATTCTGACTGTAACCTATAATGAAAATAAAGTTTTGGACAGGAAATGTTTGTTTGTTGGGGTTTAATGGCATAACAACAGCTTAGGTCATTTCTTCCTCTTGTTGTGATAAACAGGTATACTATACAAGTATACACTTATTTAATTCCTATAAATAACAGTTTGCGCCTACCGAGTGGGCATGTACCTTTAACTAGTGTCTAGAATGGACGCATATTTCCATAAGTGGTATAGTAATAGCTTGTCACAACTATTAATGGTTCTGCGGGCATTTTCACTAAACTTCACTAAACTTCGTACGACTAACATCTTCGTAAATGCAAAATTATGATAGTCTGTAAATTTCACATTAACAATAATGTGCATTACGAACATTTTAGTCGTACGAAGTTTAGTCGTACGAAGTTTAGTTAAACGAGCCCCTTTTCCATAAATCGAACGCAATATTAAATATTTTAGACACCATTTTAGTTGGCAGAAAATGTGGCCAAGACATATATAAGAATGCATGGAAACAACTTAATATGCCTAAAATGAATACTGTGTTCCGTACACCTGGAATTATATAGCAGAACAGATGGCTAAAGATCTGAATAAAGAGCCATATAATCCCTCGGGAGTGGCAATAGAGAAGACCAGTCCGTCCTCTCGGCTCTGTAGGAAAACGCGTTAATCCCCGTCCCCATCCATGTCGGAATTCAAGGGGCAAAACATAACTCGTTAATCGCTAAATTACTGGACTGGAGTATTCATTATAATAGTCAGAATTTATATCATTATTAAGAGTAGGATGGTTTTATAAATGGTTGGAATAACCACAAATAGTGCAGATCCTGATGAGTCGGCTCATCAGAAAATACGTTGCCATGGCTATTGTGAGCGTGTTCGTTGGAAACCGTATTCATTGTTGCGTCTTTATAAATTATACCAGACAATCGCTGACAATGTCTTGTAAGCTATCAAATATTGAAACTGACATTTACCGGCAGTCGTCCCGCGACGAAATGTACATACATTATCTAAAACGTAACACGGAAATTCTAAACCGTATCACAATACCGACAGATGAACAAGATAGCTAGAGTCTTCACGGCCCAGAGTAAAAATGTGAAATCCTATTTTAAAGGTGCATGCCCACTCTGTAGGCACACCATTTTCTTTACAGGAATTAAATAAGTGTATAATTGTGTCACTATTCAACCAGTTATACAAATTATGAGTGCCCACTATACAGATATAATCATTTAATAATATTTATTTTACTGATAGTGACTCGCGGTGGTATCAGGCTATTTTGATATGCAATTGAGGCATGTTATTTTAATTATTTATACTAATTAAATGAGTCACCTGAACAAAATAATATTTTCGACTAGTGATGTCCGTTAACATTTTATTGTAACACGTTTATCGCCCCTGATATCAGTGTGGAAATGTACGTCTGAAATAAAATGTATAATTATGACAATCACTTCGTGGAGTAATGGTGAATGAATGTTTATTTTGCCAGAAAATGTCATATTTGAGAATATACAAAACTAAATGTCTCCCTATATTATAATCCGAATACATGTTTACATTCAGTTTCGATAGTACTTACAATTTGCATGTCCATACAAATGTGATTTTCCATTGAAAATGAACTAAAAAGATTTAGTACGGGTGGGATTCGAACCCACGCGGACATGCGTCCATTGGATCTTTAATACAGCGCCTTAACCACTCGGCCACCGTACTGCTATACGTGTTACACACGATATATATTTAATATATACACAATGCGGGTACCACGTGACATTTTGCTAAGGAGGGGCACCAACAACAATGGCGGATCGACCCGATTCAGGTATCGAATACATGAAATACCAGCGTAATTTATTACGCTCCGATAAAAACGTTGCATTTACAATATTATACCGGCAATTATGTCAACTATACAAGAGGCAAATACATACATTAAGACGGATAATGCGTATCGGATATGAAACTAAGGTGTATTATATAAAATTGTTAAAACCCAACGATTCGTTTACGAATATACATTTCTACGAGATCGCTTATAAAGAAATTGAAAAAATTATTATTGAACAGAACTAATTAATTTATGTTGTAATCACAACACCAAGCAGATGACAATGTTCCAATTACATATGTTATGAACATACAAATTAGGTGTCCCACCTTACACACACATATTAAGTGTCCATTTTAGAGAGATTTACACGATACATCTTCCGGGATGGAAAAATAAACACACTGTAATATATAATACACACACGGTTATTTATAACCCGAGCGTATTTATCCTTATCGATGGTATGTAAACGGGCTATCGATTTACACAGGTGGTGTGTACACAGTTTATTTATAAACACTTATTGATGGTTATATAGTTCACGAATTTCCGGGATGGTTCGTTATTTAATTAATTTTGTAAACAATATTTATAATTTAAAGCTGAACACACCCTATTATATAGAAAACATATTAATTAATATTATATAGAAAACATATTAATTAATAATTTTTACAAAATTAATAGAATATTTCCACCAACAAAAGTTAGGTTTATATACGAGAAATAAACACACGTCGAGAAGAGATGAGATTTAAAGTGAAGGCTTAGTGGGATGGGCCCAGAAGGGTTTTGCTGGCGCGGGTTCGAGCCTCGGTGGGACCTAATTTTTTTTTGTAGATAGCGTTGCAGCAGTCCCCGCACCACTCATTACAGATAACCCTGCCAGAATCGTACTAGATGCTTCAGCTATGTTCGCCGCGTGCTTATATTTTTTAGCATTTATTTTTCTATTTTCACATTCTCTAACTAAAATGTCCTGCATAGCGACGATATTATCCAACCTAAAATCTGAACTTCTTTCGCCAATATCATCCAATTGGTATTGGAAGCGGTGATTCGTTCATGATATTCAATATATTAGTATTTTACAAATCATGTTCAATTAACAATGTAACAATAGTGGAAGAACTTACCGGGTCAGTGATTTTCGTAACAAGGTTAATAACACTAGCTTCGGAAAGTCTAATTGGATCATCACCGGCGAATAAACTCACCGCGGAATTATCTCCAGCGGGTTTAGTGACTCCAATTGCCTGTTCTTTCCCATCCAGCATGAGATTTACGACGACCACGCCCACAGATTTACCAGTAGAATTAACCGAGCAGACCGCCATTCGGAGAAGCGTACCTGGAGCTGTCATGGTGTATCCCCCATATTTATTGCTCGCTTTGGCACCGAACGAATATTCATAGAACCCCTCAGTCAATGCGCCCCGCTTCTCAGCCCAAACTGTGAAGACACGTTTTTGTTTCAATAACATAAACTGCTCTACAGATGTGTTTAACAATCCGGCAAGCCCCTCGATAGCGGTATGGGCCTCAACAGGAACCCTTTCAGAGGTCTCCTCAAGCGCTTTGTTCGCGGATCTACGAACACGTTTTAGTTTATCGGAAACTTCGGTTATTTTTCCACCTAGTTCAGTAAGTGCTGCATGATCCTCTAAGCGCAACACCCTATAAGCCTCCGCAAGGGTCGCCTGGTCTTTCTCAATATCCTTTCAGACTCCCTTAAGTCCTGTATGTGCCTCTTCACGAACTTGTGAAGTCGCCGTCAGGACGTCTACTCTAAGTTGTGCTATGCTCCTGTGAATTGTGTTTGTGGTCTCCGATATAGTCGTATTGATCAAGGCCTTTGTGTTTTCGGTAGTTAAAAAGTCGCTCTCTGTCGGGATGAATCCCCCTTCTGCCGGTTCCAAATTCTTTATATCTGTCACCCGTTCAAGGGAAGAATTACCTGGTCCGTATATATTCATTTTAAATAATTATATTACGAATATGTGTTTAATTCTAATTAATTGGAAATTTCGAGTACGACCGAAATCGGGTAATAGTTATTCAATTTTCTCGCTTGATCATCAAGAATAGAGACCGTAAATTCGTGGATATGTCCAGATTCTAAAACTTTCATCTCGGGGTGTGGGAAGTCTAAGGTCACAGTCTCCCAAAAGAAACAATCACTGGCTTGCAGGGTTTTCAGTAATGTGCTGGGAGCTCCGTCTACCATGTTGTACGATGTGTTCACCCGATCCAGGTGCACCCCGAGAGTTTTCGTGAAGGCGAAGTCCACCGGGTTATCACCGAGGTACTCACCCGGGGCAAACAATCCTTTATTCGCTGAGTATGTCTCTTTAAAACCGAGTCGAATACCCAACGTCTGGGAGATCCTTATCCGGCTGTCTGGGCCGATGGTAATTGTTGCGAGCCCGGTAGCCTTCGATACAGTGAGGTTGACTTTACCGTCAAGCTCTGAGGCGACAAAATCTTTGACCTGTCTAAAACTCCACAGTCCGGGAGGCAGCTTTACACCTACTGTGCGTCCATCCTTCACATAGCCAAACCCTTCACTCTTCCCCACATTCTCCCACCCAACCGTGAAGGTGATTGATCTGAGGCCTACCCGACGTTTCCCGTAGCAGTTGTCGATTGATTTTTGAAGTTCACAGCTCTCTTTTTGAACATTAGTGATAGTAGCAAACATAATAATATCTTGCAATGGATACCAAAGCATTTAGCTTCAATTATAATGCAAAGTACGCGGTCGGAGGTAAATACACACAAAAAGACGTTGTTAACCACCTTGTACACCCAACTGTAACAGTTAGACCGGACAGTGGCTTTACCACCAACTTTCCCGACATCTTTGAACAATTTAGGCTGCCCAAGATTACTACGATGGAGGCGGTAAACGGGTGGAAAGCAACACCGATGCAGTTTTGGCAGAACCAAATAAATTTCGATGTATGGTGCGCAACAGCCGGGTGTGGAGTTTCACATAAAGACCATCTGACATCCAAGAATGTCATGCTCCGAAGTGTCTACAACTTTCATGCGTATTATACTATTATGAGGATTCTCAAAGAACTAGGTATTTCAATACCTCAAGACGACGCCTGTGATCCCATTTCCAACGCATACGACCGTATAGCGTTTGAAATACCTTGATTATAAGATCACACATTTCATGTAAACACGTCTCGCGTGGTAGAAGGCCTTAACAGGAAACGCGTGTTAATGTTGGATGTAGCTATGATAGTTTGCATGATTATAAAATTACTCCGTGCAGGTACACCATGATTATAAGATAACACATTCCAAGGAAACTTATCTCGCATGATAGAAAGCCTTAACGACGAGCACATGTTAAAGGTACATGCCCACAAATGTTCTTTGTATAAATTAAATAAGTGTCACTATTCCACCAGTTCTAAAAATTACGAGTGCCCGCTATACAGATATAATCATTTAGTAATATTTATTTTACTGATAGTGACGCGCGGTGGTATCCGGCTATTTTCTTATTCAAATGAGGCATGATATTTTTTAATTGTTTATACTAATTAAATGTGTCACCTGAAAAAATAATATTTTCTACAAATTATGAAGTATAATCATTGCACATCGAAAAATAAATACAGAGAATAAATAGTAATGTCCGTTAACATTTTAAGGAAACACAGTTATCGCCCCTGATAACAGTGTGGAAATTTACTTCTGATATAAAATGTAAAATAATGCAAATTAATACGTGGGGTAATGGAGAATAAATGTTTATTTTGCTAGAAAATGCCTCAGATGATGTCTCTGACATAAACAACATGTGCCTACTGAGTGGGCATGTACCTTTAATGTTGGATGTATGTATGATAGTCTATCTGATTATATAATCCTACCTTGTACAGAGCTCCAGATAAGCTGCGTATTTGCGTAAATACCCAATTAAAATTGCCAAAAACCCAATTGAAATCCGAAGTAGTGAGTATCAAAAAGCAATGAAAAATTTGTGGTGTCTTTATCTTGCTACAGAAAACAATAAACAGATCACAAATATAGCATATTTTCTTATTTTTCCATGAAAACACATCTTCGTATTAAGATGTGTTTTCATTTAGAAGCAAACTATTCAATAAGTGCGGTCTGCTGATGTGCAAATAGTAGACAAGTGTGATTCTATTTTACACAATTAAACTTTTGAAATACCCAATTGCTTCAGAAATGATGGAGTGACAATACTCAATTACTAATTCCTTATCTGGAGCCCTGCTTGTAGGTATTGTACTATGATTATAAAACAAATCCCACTTTTCAGGTAAACATGTCTCACGTAGTAGAAAGCATTAACGACAAACACATGGGCCCCTGGGCGGACGCGTGTACGCGAGACGGCTCCACACGACACCGCTCACTCCGTGTATAGACCAGGTATGTAGGCCCATTGTTGGTATCTGTTCATAGCATTACAAAAACGTGTGTGATCAATTTATGTACACACTTTCTTGTTCGACTGAATGCACAATTAGGTTTGTGACAAATCATATTTTCTGCCCACAGGAGCTGCTATACAACAAGCACATCTACCTGGACGGCTCCAAGTTATCACAGGCCGGGCTCACCATGGAGAAACCCCAACTAAAGATCTACCATCTACAAGAGGTAAACAAGGCAGGCAAAATAAATGTCAACTGTCAAATTCCCATATCTCACAAACGACCGTAATAACCCTAAATATTCGGTCAAGTGACTTTGGTGTGGTATGAACCTGGCACCAGATTTTGGGATTTTATCCCCAATGCAGCAGGTTACATGCAGGATCGAACCCGTTGGCCATGCTTTAAATGACCGTAGCTGTTGATAGGCCGTTAAACACCTATAAATCAAATCAATTCTAGACTACATTACATGTTCTGTTTGCCACCGATTCTACACCGACACATAACCACTGGTGCTGCACTCCACACTGGTGTAAAATGTTTCACATCAAAGTAGGCGCCTGATTCCTGACAAATTCCCATTCAGCTACTTGCAGAAGATACTGCATAAACACATTTTCATCTGGTAACCGGCGCAAGTTACTTGCGCCGGTTACTAGATGAAAAATGGGTTTATGCGATTGCTCTTTACATTTAAGGTTACATTTAACGATGGGTTTACCCAGAATGGACATAAGACAACATTATTGGCAGTTGGTGGGGAGCATACAACGGATCCATTTAACGACGGGTTTACACAGAATAGACATAAAACCACATTATTGTCGGTTGGTGGGGAGCATACGAAGGGTACATTTAACGACTGGTTTGCACTGAATGGACATACAACCACATTATTGGCGGTTATTGGGGAGCATACGAAGGGTACATTTAACGACTGGTTTGCACTGAATGGACATACAACCACATTATTGGCGGTTGTTGGGGAGCATACGAAGGGTATATTTAACGACGGGTTTACACAGAATCGACATAAAATCACATTATTTGAGGTGAATGGACATAAAACCACATTATTAGCGGTTGGTGGGGAGCATACGAAGGGTAAATTTAACGACGGGTTTACACTGAATGGACATAAAACCACATTATTGGCGGTATGTAGGGAGTATACGAAGGGTACATTTAACGACGGGTTTACACAGAATGGACATAAAACCACATTATTGGTGATTGGTGGGAAGACTACGAAAAGTACATTTAACGACGGGGAAACACTGAATGGACATAAAACCACATTATTGGCGGTTTGTGGGGAGCATACGAAGGGTACATTTAACGACGGGTTTACACTGAATGGACATAAAACCACATTATTGGCGGTTGGTGGGAAGCATACGAAGGGTAAATTTAGCGACGGGTTTACATTGAATGGACATAAAACCACATTATTGGAGGTTGGTGGGGAGCATATGAAGGGTACATTTAACGACGGGTTTACACTGAATGGACATAATACCACATTATTGGAGGTTGGTGGGGAGCATATGAAGGGTACATTTAACGACGGGTTTACACTGAATGGACATAAGACCACATTATTGGCGGTTGGTGGGGAGCATACGAAGGGTACATTTAACGATGGGTTCCATCCTTTAAATAACGGAATCCGAATAAACCTGGTGGGACTCTCGTGTACATTTTTTGACTTTCTGGTACTTTGAACCCGGTTATGCCCATTATAAAAGTAATAAGATTAAGTACTGATCCTAATATTTGTGAGAGTCTGGCTAACTGACTGGTTTGGTGAGGACCTGGTACCAGGTCAGGTTATTCTAATATCAGGGCTGAAGATATATTTTTTCTGTAAATATTCAATTTGGATTTTGGGATTTACCCCCAGGGTTCATCCGTAACGGAATTCCGACTGAAGACCTGGTTTGGCATACACCGTTTGAATCTGGTTATAACCCTTATGCGAGTATTACGTTTATTCGTCATCTTATTTTAGGGGAAGGGGCCAAGTGACTTGGTGAGGTATGGACCTGGCACCAGGTCAGGTTATTCTAATTTCAGGGCTGAATATATTTTTTCTTGATGTAAATATTCCGTTCTAATTTTAAAATGGGATCGAACCCGTTTGCCCAGCCTTAAATTACCTTACTTGTTGATAGGCCATTAAACACAAATAAACAAACAAACACAATACACGAATGTCTGTGTTCGACAACGCTCACAGCCGTGTTCAAACGTACAGCACGTGACCATGGCTGTAGACAATGCTCATTCCGGGACCAAGCCGACACCTACGTAATGCATGTGTCTCATGACGTTACTGGAACGCGTCATTACGTCATCAGTTCACAATACATGTAGTCGCACTGAAATTTTGAAATTGATGCGTCTGCATCACGCGACGTGTACTGTAGCCCCGGAATATTTATGTATAAATCAGCTGTTTGAATGGAGCAAAGTACCGAGAGTACTTGAAATGTAATGGAAATGTAACAATAACGTTTGATCATGTCCTGCCGTGGGTAAACGTTGGCCGTGGCACTCCGGATTTGCCGAGTCACCTCGTGCCACGGTAAGCGTTTACACACGGCTGGACATTGTCGAACCTTATATTAATGTACGAACATTAACTGTTGCTTGTGTAAGATACATTTAAACGATATATCCGGCATCGTATGCCATTCATTATTTATCATTATATATAGAAACTAGGGCTCCTGGACCAAAAATACATGTTTATGTTCTTGGTTCCTGAGGTTAGTTTTGTACTTTTGTATACAAATGTAAAATAATTTTACTGTTTTAGGCTTCTCAGTGGCTAGGAATTTACCAAAATAATGCTTGCTGTACAAAAGTATATAGTTGTTTTGTACGAAAACTGATAGGGTGAATGTGAATTTCTTTTTTTTCTTTGCCCCTATATATGTCATTTTTCTCAATCGCCTTGTTTCAATTGTGTAAACTCGATTTTATAATATCCATTTAATGTCTAAATTCTATTAGCACCGCATTTAGTACACACTTGATACATAGCACAAGTACACCTTCCACATAATAAGCATGGTTTGACTGGGCTATTCTTTTTTAATCTAAATGTATGTACTGCACAATATATTGAGTTTTGTACTGGCTTTATCGTGCATGGCTTATCTGAATGGATATTACTGTATTGACACAAGTTTATGTCTTCCATTTGTATTTATATAATTAATTATTTCTATTAAATAGATAAAAATATTATAAAAAGTACAAACTTAAAAAGAAAATGAGTGCTACAGATATGCAATATATTCTGAAGCTGCATCGTGATGGAGTTGTTAATGATGAGCAATTGCGAAAGATGGTTGATGCTCTGAAGGTTTCAGAGACCAAGGTTGAGACTAAGGTCGAGACCAAAGTAGAGCCGAAAGTCGAAACCAAATCATCTGTATTAGAAAATCTGCACGAAAGGCGCCGTAGGAAAAAGGAAAGGAAGCGGTAGAAACAGGCATACGTTGAACCAAAACAAAATGTTATAAATGAGTCCAAGCAACCCATAAAAGATAAACAATCAGAATTAAAATTAACTGATAAACCGCTGTATAAAGACCCTAATATTCTGTTTGACGATAAAAAGTCTACTATAATAAATTAAATAAATCAAGACATAAAATAATATAATGGATTAAAGTTTTCAATCGGCATTTCTGTAAAATTCTTCAAAGATGAAAGCGGTGGAGAAAGAAAATATGTCATTGGGCAAACCCACGGAGAACAAAGTGCTGTTCTTGATGGAAATAAAGTAGATGAATTTTATAATAACCAAGCTTCTTATTTGCAAACTTGGATTGAGAAATTTACAAATACAGCATCAGGTTTAGAGATTGAACACTGCGTTAAACTGTACTTAAACATTGCAAAATATGAACCACTTAAAGGCTCATCATACATTCGTTTACAAATAAAAAAGCAATAATCAATGTGAAAAATAAAGACGATAAGTGCCTATTTCACTCAATAAACTCTGCTCTTAATCCTGCTTCTGATCATTCTGATAGACTAACACAATATTATTCACTTTACTTAAAAACTGAAGGCATTGACACTCCCACGCCAATATCCCAAATACCAAAAGTGGAAAAAACAAAACAACCTAGCTATTAATGTGTATGGGTATACAATAACAAAAAAGACAAAGAAAATAAGCATATTCCCATATTACATATCAGATCGACCAACATAATTGAATATAATTAATTTACTTTTAATATCGCAAGATGTAGAAGTTGATTCTAATGAAGGAGAAGTTTATTCTAACGAAGAAGAAGGAATAATAGACGAAAATTATGATCCTGATGAACATGTTGAAAAACCAAAGAAAGAAACGCAATATCATTATTGTTGGATTAAAAACCTAAACAGATTACTTGTTGATCAAAACAAGCATAAGGAAAAAACATATTTCTGCGACCGATGTCTTTATGGTTTTACAAAAGAAGACTTACTACTCAAACATAAGGAAGATTACGAACACCTCAACAAAAATGCAACAACAATAGAAATGCCACAAAAAGATAAAAGCCATATCAAATTCAGGAACCACCAAAACCAAATGCCTGTCCGATATGTCATATATTCCGACTTTGAAAGCATAATCAAACCAGAAAGTAAAAATGCAGGTGATAAATCAGAAATAACAAGCGAACATGAAGCTTGCGGGTTTAGTTATCAAGTTGTTAGGTATGATGGCAAAGCAGAGAAACCAGCAATATACAGAGGTGAAGATGTTGTTGAAGTATTCCTAAACCATTTGGAATGTGAGGTTAGTGACATTAATAATACTTTTACTCACCCCAAATCACTAATAATGACATACCAAAACACAAAAGATAATGAAAACGCCACACATTGTTGGATATGTAAAATTAACTAAATAACAAAAAGTAAGAGATCACTGCCACTTTACAGGTGAATACAGAGATGCAGCACATACAAACCGCAACTGAAAACTGAAAATAAAACCAGGCACAACTAAAATCCCTGTGGTGTTTCACAATCTCAAAGGATATTATAGTCATCTTATAATGCAAAAAAATACACAAAGCAAACTGTAATATCACCTGTATTCCAAATATTGCCGAAAAGTACATCTCATTTAGCATTGGTCAACTTAAATTCTTGGATAGTTTTCAATTCATGGCGTCCTCACTTGAAAAGTTAGTAGATGCAACAGACAAATCTGATTTCAAATTACAAGAAATGTGTTTGATAAACAATCTACTACTGCTTAAAGGAATTTATCCTTATGAACATATGAACAACCATGAAAGATTCGATGAAACGCAATTACCACCCATTGATAAATTTTACAGCAGTCTTGCAGATGAAAGTATCAGCCCTGAAGACTATGAACAGGCACAAAAGGTATGGAAATAATTCAACTGTAAAACTCTTGGGGATTATCATAATTTATATCTCAAAACTGATGTTGTTCTACTTGCCGATGTCTTTCAAACATTTAGAAAAACATGTGTAAATGCATACAAACTTGACCCATAAACATTATTATACTGCTCCATGATTATCATGGGATACATTACTAAAATACACACACATAGATTTAGAATTACTAACAGATATCGATATGCATTTGTTCATAGAGAAAGATATGCGTGGCGGTATAAGTATGGTATCAAAAAGACATGCAAAAGCAAACAACCCACATGTAGCTTATTACAATACAACCAAAGAAAACAACCACATCATGTATTACAATGCAAAAAATGCAAACGGATGTGCAATGAGTCAGCCACTACCATACTCTGGCTTCCATTGGAAACCCCTAAATAGCAGAGGTACAATTGCCCATCCAAAACCAGGCAAAGGCCTAATACTTGAAGTAGATCTAGAATATCCCAAACATCTACACAAATTGCACAACGATTATCCACTTGCACCTGGGAAACTAGCAGTAAAAAAATAATGGTTATCAGAATATCAAACAGAACTTCTTAACAACAACACTATGATTAACATAGAGAAACTTGTCCCAAATCTAAATAACAAAAAGAACTACGTACTATTACCGAACTCTACAGTTGTCACTCAAGAAAGTACATCGAGTATTTGAATTCAATGAGAAACCATGGATGGAACCATACATTCGTCTAAACACCGAATTCCGTAAAAAAGCAAAGCCTACATTTGAAAACGATTTCTATAAACTAATGAACAACGCTGTATTCGGACAAACTATGGAGAACCTACGCAAAAGAGTACACATCCAACTAGTAAGAACAGATGGTAGTGAAAATGAAAGGTTAAGAAAAATCATAGCTAAGTCTAATTTCAATAGACGGGTCAAATTCTCAGATAAATTATCTGCTATACATGTAAACAAAACTAAACTAACGCTAAAAAAGCCCATCTATATGTTGGCATGTCTGTCTTATACTTATCAAAACATCTGATGTATGACTGGTACTATAACAAACTGAAAAAGAAGAATGACGGAAACTGCACCTTGTTGTATACAGACACCGACAGTTCATTAGTTGACATCAAAAGAAAAGATGTATACAAAGATATGTCTAAGATGAAAGATCAATATGACATCTCTGATTATCCAAAAGACCATCCACTTTATGACGAAACAAACAAAAAAGTGATAGGCAAAATGAAAGATGAATGTGTTGGCACTTCAATAGCAGAATATATTGGCCTACGCCCAAAGCTATACTCTATATTACGAGCAGACGAACAACTCATCAATAAAGCAAAGGGAGTAAAACAATATGTAATCAAAAAACAACTAAAATTTGAAAATTACAAAGATGCACTTTTCAACAAGAAAACATACACTCATAACATGAATATGCTACGTTCCATACACCATAAAATATACGGACTAACAATGAACAAAACAACACTCTCACCACTCGAAATAAAACGATACATTGCACCCGATGGAATCATGACATACTCGGTTGGGCATCAGCCGGAACAATAAGAAGCTCTTCCTTCGCAAAGCCTCTCTTTGGTGCCGGCTCCATCAAATAGTACACTCTTATGCATTGTGTAATAAAATGATAATCAATCTTGTGAATATCAATACACCATATCGGGTCAGTAGCTCTACGTCTGCCTCCACCTTCTTGTTCTCCAGGTTGGTATAAATATCATACGTTTACAGTAGGACAGATGGGATCGCCCTTTAATGTCTTAATTTCAATTGGAGAGGGTTTTTTCGTCTCCGAATTTATTGCAGCGATTACCGCTGGTAGCCTCTTTAGCATACTGATAACCAAACAATCGTTCAGCTAGTGTCCAATTAAATATTTCAACAATGGCTTGGTATCTATGAATTTCTCTTCTACCGCGCCTTATATTTACATTATGTGTATACATGAACTGTGTAACAGCACCCATACATTCTCTACCTGGATTTACTTGTAATACTTTTGGATATGTTAGTTTTCTTTTATAAATATTTTCAAATGCTTTAGCAACTTGCTTGCTGTCCTTTGAAGTCAGTGGTTCTGCCTCTTTATATCTACTAGCAATATCAACAACTGTCAATGCATACTTATATGTTTTTCGACCAACAGTGTCATGTGGTAGGAATAATAAATCCGCTTGATGAACTTCATTCTTGTTAGAAACATCAAACATTGGCCTCACTATTTGTTTTGGTGCAGGTAAATAAATCTGCCATACCGCTTGCTTCTTTAAGAAATGCAATGCTTCTTTTTCACTTACTTTAGTGGCTTTTGCTAATTTCTTAACAGCTGTTAAACCTTTCCAAAATCCTTTGGGTCTGTAATAAATTTTCTCCATTTTGTATTAATTAAGATACATTTCTATAACATAAAACACAAAAATGAATCAACAAATCACATCAGCCAATTTTGAAGAAAGGTACACGGAACAAAATGAACATAACACAATTACATGGGTAGATTTAAAACAGAATGAAATCTATACTATTGCAGATTACAGATGTGTGGAAACTAGTATTAATGGTGAAGCTATGATGTTAACATTACATGATGAAACTGAAGTATGGGCACCACTCCATCTTAAATCTAAAATTGAACAAGCTAAATCTAAAAGTAAGGAGTTGCCATACCATGTAAGGTCATTAGGGTTGAAGCCATGTAAAAACAATAAGAAAAATATGTGTCATGCTTTTGATGTTGTCTATTAAATTGCAAGCATACGTTTCTCACCATGTTTTCCAACCTTTTTCAGTAGCCTAGTATTAATAAATTTGCTTGTAAATGCAAATGCACCATACTACCTGCAATACCAAGGCCCAAGGAAACTGCCACTCCTACAACAGTTAATAATAGTCCGGCACTTGTACCACTCATTACTAGTCCCACAGTAGTAAATCCAGACTGAACACCATCTAATATGTTCACGGCCCTTTTATATTTATTTCGTATTGCTTTTCTTGTCTCAACCTCATTTTCTAGCTTATGTTTTAAAGCACTTATTTCACTAAGCCTGTAATGTTCTGTTCTATTCTCATCAACTGGTAGCGATGGATACAGTTTATTACTCATTTTGTTTTTATCATTTTTAAATTTAAATATCTAATTCAATTAATACATTTACAATTGAAATGGAAGCTTTACTATATGTTGTAAGTGAAACAAAATTGAATACACTTCCAGAGGCAAGTGCGATTGGAGTTTGAAAGATTGTATATGCCGAACGCTGTCCCTTTATGTTTTGTTAAAGTTCCATTCACATTTGGAGTGCCATTAATATTAATCCCAATTTTACCTCATCAGTTGCAAAACCCTCTCTGGTGACGCTACATAAATCCATTCGTAAAACTCTTCCACTGCACATCATAGTATAACCACACAGTTTTCATGCGCTGAACCAGAAGCACCATTTCCAAATGCAAATTCAGTAGAGCCATCATGTAATGGCCCAGACTCTTCAGCCCACACAGTTATTATCATTTTATGTTTATTTAACAACTCTGCTAAATTTTTATCTCCGGCATCTATATAATCTGTAAGACTATTTTCATCTGCTCCATAAATACTCATTATTTGTATATAACTTATAATGTTATTATAAATGGCAAATTATGATTGTTAATTACATTATTATTTTCATCTCTAATTTCAAGTCGCAATTCGTTTATATCGCCATTTTGTAGATTTCTATATTCTGGGTGTGCAAATGTCACAGTATCTGACTCTCCAAATGTCATTTTGCGAACTGGTATAACACCAATAAAATTACTCCTTTTACCGTTGAGTAAATTACATGATGTATTTACTTGGTCAAGATAAATACAAACAGATTTGTTAACGAAATTAAGTGGATTAGGACCTGGATGGGAACCTGCACGTAACCAATCTGGATTAATATTAAAACCCTAGCAGATTATGAATATCTCTTGGTATCTTCACTTTATATCCCATGTGAACACGTAAAGTAAATATTCCGTCGGATTTATTTACAGTCAGTGCTAATGTATCATTAGTAAAAATTGTACTCAACCTATCAAACGAATATAATCCCGTTGGAATTGAATTGTTTATGGTGACATGTATAGCTGCACCACTTGTAGAAGCCTATGCATACAGTACATCATGTAACAGGTTGTTCCAACCAACCCAGTATGTTAAACTTTTTAAACCCATTTTTCGTTTGGAATCGTTATTACCGATACAGTCTTGCAATGTTGCTGTTGTATTTGTTAGAGTTATATTATACATTTTTTTATTATTGTTTCTAAATTATGGCTTTTATTAAAGAAAAAATGGCATTAAGATTTAATAAGGATGCAAACTACAATAATAACCATATATATGCTTTGAAAACGGTTCCAATGTTTTACAATGTTGATGTTTATGTTACAAAAGATAAAGGTTTCAAAGCTACATATTCCAACGTACTAGCAGGGTACCCCAACCAAAATAACTGGTAATGTTGATGACGACAACAAGGCATATAATAACTGGATGAATAATCCGATGCGGTGGTATCAGAATCAATTTAACTTTTGCAATATGGTGTGCTACTTGTGGGTGTGGTGTTTCATATAATCAACACTTGGCAATACTAGGTGACCAGTAATATATAGGGTATCACTTCGTTACCGCGGGGTATCATAAAGGAGTTAGATAGCTAGCAGGGTCCCAGAGGTGGGAAAAAGGCCAATTTTTTACCTTAATTGAAAGAGTAGAAACACATCCCCAGCAATAAAAGAAGTTGTACTAGGTATATTTTTCAAAATTATTTATTTTGAAAAAAATAATTAATTAATTATTTTCAGTTTTTACTAGAAAATGTCAGAAAAAAAAGGTAGTTGAAACCCATGTATAATCGGGGGCGGATCTTACGTGTTCGCCGAAAAGACACTCGCCCCGACGGTTTTTGTGCTTGCTATATTCTGAGAATATTGTGATATTTTAAGACACCATGTTGAACAAAACAATTATATATTTAATACCGACAATAGTTTTCTCAAACTTGACGTATATAGCCCTTCATAAGAATACTTGCCAAAATATTCCAAGACACCCTATTGAACAAAGACATCCATATATTTTAATTAATTAATTAATTAATATTCTCAAACGTGAATTATATACACTTTTATATAGAGTGAGAAAAAATGCCACAAGCAAATAAAAAAGTTATGAGGAAAGTTAGCCCGAAATAATCTCGTCCAAAGCTTGAGGAGATAGAGGGTATAATGCCTACAAAATTACCACAAAGTTCTTCTCCTAAGATTAGGGAATTAAGAGCTGTGTTAGTGAAAATGGGCATACCCTTTTCATCCAGATTAAGAGAGACGGGTTTGAATAAACTTATAAATAAGACTAAAAACGAGGAATTTATGGAAAGATTCCGCAGAGCATTCTCCCGAGAGGGGTATTTAAGGGAATAGAAAATAAAGATGCAGAAAAGATAGCACAGAACCTAGCAGACGAGGCCTCTTTAAGTCTTAGAAGTAAAAACATTGGAAAACCTAAAAAGAGAGTTCAGAAAGCTAGTTTGTTAAAAAAGATAATAGTGGAGGGGGATGAAATATTAGAAGATTACAAACAAAAAGAAAAGAAAGTAGTTAAGGGGCGTAGGCTGACCACAGTAACACTGAGAAGAAAACTTCAAACAGACAACACCGATAGAATAATGTCCGAGTTGGCCCCAATGTTAACTGGGAGTTTTTATCTTCGGTACTCGTTTTCTTACAGATTGGTTCATCTCGAGGAGAAAGACCCGAGAGGAAAGCCAAAAACATTGATATTTTATAAAAACCTTTACGGGAGTCCGTGGTTCAGAGAATACAACACAGTTAAAAAATGGATAAGGAAACAAGAAGAGTCTAGATTAAACATAGATAAAATAGAGAGACCAAATACAAAGTGGAGGTTTGTAAGATGGGTAAGCGCTAGCTTAAAAATAATATACGGTACAGTAACGAATGATGTTGGAATGAAGTCGGCACAAATTGCGGGAGGACAATTACCAGAGTGGCTGCGGTACAAAAAAGGATTGAAACCACTAGATAAATTTAACGATGACCGCTGTTTATTCAGATGTTTAGCTCTTCACACAACAGAGGGCCTACGAGCCGACCGGTGTTTTACAAAGACAGAAGATTTACGATACACATATTTACGTTTCTGTAAAGAAAAAGGGTGGGATATTCCAGATGGGCCAGTATTATTTGGTGATATCAAGAAAATAGAAGAGTGTTTTAAAATAGGAATAGAGGCATACGAGCCTACAGAAGAGGGGACATGGTATTTAAGAAATGTTGCGGCACACTACGAAGAAGTTGGCACAAAGAAAATGAAAATTGGTATTTATAACGATCACGCCTTTTTGATCACAGATATGAATAAAGTTGCAAAGAACTATTGTTGTGTCGACTGCAATCAATCAACGCTTCACACAATCACATTGTTTAACAAGACACGCACAAACATGCATGAAAGGAGAAACAAACGTATCCTGCAAAGGAGAACAAATAGATAGACCAGTGTCTGCGTTTGAAAGAGCATTTTATCCAAAACCCAAATGTAGCAAGAAGTCAATTACATGGATAAGTTCTTTTTAGGGGCCCCACATTCACACGGAGGTATGTGGTCACGGTGGAGAACGGTGGGTGACCGGAGCTCCTGTTGATGGATTTTGTTCGGAGACGGATACAGTTTATCAATTCCACGGATGTTACCGGCACGGATGTCCGAAGCATTGTAAAAGCTGGAAAGAAAAACACACAAAAACACTAGCGCGAGACGCGATGATTAGGAAAGAGTTCAATTTAGTAACTATTTGGGAATGTGAATATGACACCTTTTCCACCACAAACACTTCTTCTATGCTTGAAAGTCCTCCTACAATCGTTTACCCTTATCAGATTGTGTATGATTTTGAAGCTTATTTAGATAATTCGAATCAGAAAAATAACCCTTCTATAAGGTTAGAATTTGTAAACGAACACGTTCCAATAAGTGTAAGTATTGGAGATACGCTGTCCGGGAGCATAACCCACATATGTGAAAAGGATCCGGCTAAATTAGTACGGTTGTTTATCGAAGACTTACAGGAAAGAGGTAAAAACATTCGCGAGGTCGTGGGGAAAGATAAAATCTACGGCTATCCAACAGATTTTGACAGACTTTCTGCTCCACAGAAGCGGGAGGTTGAACGATGGATTTCACAAGTCCCCGTTTTAGGGTTTAATTCCAGTAACTATGATCTTAATCTAATAAAGCAACACCTAGTGGGCATTTTAGCCGATACAACAACGAAAGTATTAGTTGGAAAGAAAGCAAACACAACTATTTTTCTATTTACACCAGAATTCCGGTTTTTAGACGTAACATTATATATTGCTCCGGGTATCGATTATGACCGATGGGTAAAGGCTTACGGATGTGAGGGAGAAAAATCCTTCTTTCCATACGAATGGTTCGATTCCCCCGATAAGTTGGATTACGAGGGATTACCACCACATAAATACTGGGAAAACAAACTAGCCCCGAATAAAACGATAACCAAGAAGCAGCTGGAAGATTGCAACACCATTTTCAAAAATCATAACATGAAAACTTTCAGAGATTGGTTGAGGTATTACAACGATTTGGATGTAGGACCGTTTCTTGAGGCTGTGGGAAAAATGTCTAAATTTTACAAAACAAAAGGTGTCGATATGTTTAAAGATGCAGTTACCCTTCCGGGAGTTGCTTTGCAATATATTCTCAGAGGAACCATAAAGCACTACGTAAAAACTTATGTAACGAAAGAGAGCAGGGTCGAAGACACTCTTTATCCACCACTGTTTGCCCCGGGGAAAGAAATATACAAAATGATGAAAGGAGCATTGGTAGGAGGTCCGTCAATTGTGTTTACAAGACACGCTGAAGCCGGTGTTACCAAGATTAGATCAACACCAGAGGGTAGCGGAAAACTCTGCAAAGCGGTGTTAGGATTTGACGCGAACGCTTTGTATTTATCTACGTTGAATAAAGAGATGCCTTGTGGTAAGGGAAAACTCTACCACGTGCATAGTTCCCACAACATACAAAAAATATCATACTTTGTTGGGAAGGTTTTATCCAACGAATGGTTCGGATTTGCGGAAGTAGATATAGAGGTTCCTCCAAATCTTAAAGAGAAGTTTTCAGAAATGTCACCAATATTTATAAATCGTGTTGTTGAGGAGAGTGAAGTACCGGGGCATATGTTGGACTATTTAAAAGATACTAACCGCACGAGAGGAGAGGGTAAAAAACTAGTTGGGGCAATGTCCGCACAAAAAGTATTGTTGTACGCACCACTTTTAAAATGGTATTTAAATCACGGATTAAGAATAACTGGACTCCACCGGGTTATAGATTACAAACCAGGGAAGCCCTTTGAATGGTTTGTCAAGGAGGTTACAGCGGCTAGGCGAGCCGGAGATGTTGACACTTCCAAAGCTCCGATTGCAGATATAATGAAACTACTGGGGAATTCATGTTGTGGAAAAATGATAGAATCCCCGAGAACCACCTCAACACAACCTACACTAAAGACGAAAAGTGTGTAGACAAGGCTTTGAGATCCGCGTATTTTCACGATCTAGAGGAAATAGGAGACGCGTACGAGATATCTTCTAGAAAAGTAAACGCCAGCATGACTCGTCCATTTCACTGTGGGATCGCCGTTTACCAATTTGCAAAACTAAGAATGTTACAGTTCTATTACGATTTTATGGACAAGTACGTGGATAGATCCGATTTTGAATTAATACTGATGGATACTGACAGTTTGTATATGGCCGTTAGTGTGGACGAATCAGGTTTAGAGGGTATGATAAAACCACATCTTAGAGAGTCTTTCAACAAATATAAAAACAACTGGTTAGCGTGGGATAAATGGAGTAATAGAGAACCAGGACTTTTCAAGACAGAGTTTCGCCAAAAAAGATACCGTTGGTAGTTGCTTAATCATTATAATCATAATTCATTTTTATAAAATGATGATGAAATTAAGAAAAGGAGTAGTTATTATTTTTTAGCATAAATTTGAGAATGTTGTTCATTTTGTCACAAAAAATCCCCAATTTCCCACATTTTGTAAAAACTATCCTCTCTACCTTTCACTAATTTTCTACGAAATTATGTTTAAAGTGGTTCTGTATGAATTCCGTCCTGTAAAACCCTTCTCTTATCGTAGTACGCGGAAAGTCCTAATTTATTCTGTGTATAAGTTTTCATAACACCGTCTCTCATTCTAGATCCTCTGTTTGTTCCCATATCTATATCCACAGGGTGTAGGGCCTCATTGTACCTTCGCCATGAAAGTGTGTTTTGTCTTGCAGATAACCCTTTGGCCGAATGTTTTACTTGGGTTGTGTCTACTTTTTCAACCACATAACACTTGCTGCATAGTGCGATTGCACGATCCCCGCGAAACTCTGTCTTGAAAAGTCCTGGTTCTCTATTACTCCATTTATCCCACGCTAACCAGTTGTTTTTATATTTGTTGAAAGACTCTCTAAGATGTGGTTTTATCATACCCTCTAAACCTGATTCGTCCACACTAACGGCCATGTACAAACTGTCAGTATCCATCTGTATTAATTCAAAATCGGATCTATCCACGTACTTGTCCATAAAATCGTAATAGAACTGTAACATTCTTAGTTTTGCAAATTGGTAAACGGCGATCCCACAGTGAAATGGACGAGTCATGCTGGCGTTTACTTTTCTAGAAGATATCTCGTACGCGTCTCCTATTTCCTCTAGATCGTGAAAATACGCGGATCTCAAAGCCTTGTCTACACACTTTTCGTCTTTAGTGTAGGTTGTGTTGAGGTGGTTCTCGGGGGATTCTATCATTTTTCCACAACATGAATTCCCCAGTAGTTTCATTATATCTGCAATCGGAGCTTTGGAAGTGTCAACATCTCCGGCTCGCCTAGCCGCTGTAACCTCCTTGACAAACCATTCAAAGGGCTTCCCTGGTTTGTAATATATAACCCGGTGGAGTCTAGTTATTCTTAATCCGTGATTTAAATACCATTTTAAAAGTGGTGCGTACAACAATACTTTTTGTGCGGACATTGCCCCAACTAATTTTTTACCCTCTCCTCTCGTGCGGTTAGTATCTTTTAAATAGTCCAACATATGCCCCGGTACTTCACTCTCCTCAACAACACGATTTATAAATATTGGTGACATTTCTGAAAACTTCTCTTTAAGATTTGGAGGAACCTCTATATCTACTTCCGCAAATCCGAACCATTCGTTGGATAAAACCTTCCCAACAAAGTATGATATTTTTTGTATGTTGTGGGGACTATGCACGTGGTAGTGTTTTCCCTTACCACAAGGCATCTCTTTATTCAACGTAGATAAATACAAAGCGTTCGCGTCAAATCCTAACACCGCTTTGCAGAGTTTTCCGCTACCCTCTGGTGTTGATCTAATCTTGGTAACACCGGCTTCAGCGTGTCTTGTAAACACAATTGACGGACCTCCTACCAATGCTCCTTTCATCATTTCGCATATTTCTTTCCCCGGGGCAAACAGTGGTGGATAAAGAGTGTCTTCGACCCTGCTCTCTTTCGTTACATAAGTTTTTACGTAGTGCTTTATGGTTCCTCTGAGAATATATTGCAAAGCAACTCCCGGAAGGGTAACTGCATCTTTAAACATATCGACACCTTTTGTTTTGTAAAATTTAGACATTTTTCCCACAGCCTCAAGAAACGGTCCTACATCCAAATCGTTGTAATACCTCAACCAATCTCTGAAAGTTTTCATGTTATGATTTTTGAAAATGGTGTTGCAATCTTCCAGCTGCTTCTTGGTTATCGTTTTATTCAGGGCTAGTTCGTTTTCCCAGTATTTAAGTGGTGGTAATCCCTCGTAATCCAACTTATCGGGGGAATCGAACCATTCGTATGGAAAGAAGGATTTTTCTCCCTCACATCCGTAAGCCTTTACCCATCGGTCATAATCGATACCCGGAGCAATATATAATGTTACGTCTAAAAACCGGAATTCTGGTGTAAATAGAAAAATAGTTGTGTTTGCTTTCTTTCCAACTAATACTTTCGTTGTTGTATCGGCTAAAATGCCCACTAGGTGTTGCTTTATTAGATTAAGATCGTAGTTACTGGAATTAAACCCTAAAACGGGGACTTGTGAAATCCATCGTTCAACCTCCCGCTTCTGTGGAGCAGAAAGTCTGTCAAAATCTGTTGGATAGCCGTAGATTTTATCTTTCCCAACGACCTCGCGAATGTTTTTATCTCTTTCCTGTAAGTCTTCGATAAACAACCGTACTAATTTAGCCGGATCCTTTTCACATATGTGGGTTATGCTCCCGGACAGCGTATCTCCAATACTTACACTTATTGGAACGTGTTCGTTTACAAATTCTAACCTTATAGAAGGGTTATTTTTCTCATTCGAATTATCTAAATAAGCTTCAAAATCATACACAATCTGATAAGGGTAAACGATTGTAGGAGGACTTTCAAGCATAGAAGAAGTGTTTGGGGTGGAAAAGGTGTCATATTCACATTCTCAAATAGTTACTAAATTGAACTCTTTCCTAATCATCGCGTCTCGCGCTAGTGTTTTTGTGTGTTTTTCTTTCCAGCTTTTACAATACTTCGGACATCCGTGCCAGTAACATCCGTGGAATTGATAAACTGTATCCGTCTCCGAACAAAATCCATCAACAGGAGCTCCGGTCACCCACCGTTCTCCACCGTGACCACATACCTCCGTGTGAATGTGGGACCCCTGAAAAGAACTTATCCATGTAATTGACTTCTTGCTACATTTGGGTTTTGGATAAAATGCTCTTTCAAACGCAGACACTGGTCTATCTATTTGTTCTCCTTTGCAGGATACGTTTGTTTATCCTTTCATGCATGTTTGTGCGTGTCTTGTTAAACAATGTGATTGTGTGAAGCGTTGATTGCAGTCGACACAACAATAGTTCTTTACAACTTTATTCATATCTGTGATCAAAAAGGCGTGATTGTTATAAATACCAATTTTCATTTTCTTTGTGCCAACTTCTTCGTAGTGTGCCGCAACGTTTCTTAAATACCATGTCCAGTCTTCTGTAGGCTCGTATGCCTCTATTCCTATTTTAAAACACTCTTCTATTTTCTTGATATCACCAAATAATACTGGCCCATCTGGAATATCCCACCCTTTTTCTTTACAGAAACGTAAATATGTGTATCGTAAATCTTCTGTCTTTGTAAAACACCGGTCGGCTCGTAGGCCCTCTGTTGTGTGAAGAGCTAAACATCTGAATAAACGGTCATCGTTAAATTTATCTAGTGGTTTCAATCCTTTTTTGTACCGCAGCCACTCTGGTAATTGTCCTCCCGCAATTTGTGCAGACTTCATTCCAACATCATTCGTTACTGTACCGTATATTATTTTTAAGCTAGCGCTTACCCATCTTACAAACCTCCACTTTGTATTTGGTCTCTCTATTTTATCTATGTTTAATCTAGACTCTTCTTGTTTCGTTATCCATTTTTTAACTGTGTTGTATTCTCTGAACCACGGACTCCCGTAAAGGTTTTTATAAAATATCAATGTTTTTGGCTTTCCTCTCGGGTCTTTCTCCTCGAGATGAACCAATCTGTAAGAAAACGAGTACCGAAGATAAAAACTCCCAGTTAACATTGGGGCCAACTCGGACATTATTCTATCGGTGTTGTCTGTTTGAAGTTTTCTTCTCAGTGTTACTGTGGTCAGCCTACGCCCCTTAACTACTTTCTTTTCTTTTTGTTTGTAATCTTCTAATATTTCATCCCCCTCCACTATTATCTTTTTTAACAAACTAGCTTTCTGAACTCTCTTTTTAGGTTTTCCAATGTTTTTACTTCTAAGACTTAAAGAGGCCTCGTCTGCTAGGTTCTGTGCTATCTTTTCTGCATCTTTATTTTCTATTCCCTTAAATACCCCTCGGGAGAATGCTCTGCGGAATCTTTCCATAAATTCCTCGTTTTTAGTCTTATTTATAAGTTTATTCAAACCCGTCTCTCTTAATCTGGATGAAAAGGGTATGCCCATTTTCACTAACACAGCTCTTAATTCCCTAATCTTAGGAGAAGAACTTTGTGGTAATTTTGTAGGCATTATACCCTCTATCTCCTCAAGCTTTGGACGAGATAATTTCGGGCTAACTTTCCTCATAATTTTTTATTTGCTTGTGGCATTTTTCTCACTCTATATAAAAGTGTATATAATTCACATTTGAGAATATTAATTAATTAATTAATTAAAATATATGGATGTCTTTGTTCAATAGGGTGTCTTGGAATATTTTGGCAAGTATTCTTATGAAGGGCTATATACGTCAAGTTTGAGAAAACTATTGTCGGTATTAAATATATAATTGTTTTGTTCAACATGGTGTCTTAAAATATCACAATATTCTCAGAATATAGCAAGCACAAAAACCGTCGGGGCGAGTGTCTTTTCGGCGAACACGTAAGATCCGCCCCCGATTATACATGGGTTTCAACTCTCTTTTTTTTCTGACATTTTCTAGTAAAAACTGAAATTAATTAATTAATTATTTTTTTCAAAATAAATAATTTTGAAAAATATACCTAGTACAACTTCTTTTATTGCTGGGGATGTGTTTCTACCCTTTCAATTAAGGTAAACAATTGGCCATTTTCCCACCTCTGGGACCCTGCTAGCTATCTAACTCCTTTATGATACCCCGCGGTAACGAAGTGATACCCAATATACTACTTGATCCATTTTTGAAGTAATTATAAATATTTCATATTATGTATCAAACGCTTCGAATCTTAGCCTAAATACAAGTTACTTTACCAGCTGACCACAGTTATTGCTGGTATGATAATAATTTTGATCTTTCGGCCTACCATAGAATATGCATCAAATTTAGTATTAATCCAAACAAGGATTTCAGACAGAAAATAGACCACGGGAATCATAATCTTGGTAGGTTTTCTAAGGATTTTCAACCAAATGGATCATATAGGTTAAGCCATGGAGGTGTTACTGCACCATTGTTTAATGTAAACGATTCTTGTGAACACAAGGTCGATATTACTAATGCTTGGACGAGTTTTGTTCTAGATTACCCAGTTGAATTTACTCGAGCTGGAGTTGAAAAGCTGAATGATAGTATTAGAGTTTATGTTTGGTCAATGCTTGGGGCTCAATCCCAAACAATAACTTCCATTCTAGGTATTGGGACTGCTTTTGATGCACACACACATTATATTTAGCCACTGTTAATGATGCAATTAGTAGAGCTGTAGACTTGCCAACAATAATTTCAAACTGTCAGGATGTACTAAAATATGTAAGGTCAAAAGTTGACTTTGTATATGGAATTGGTGGGAACCAAAAAGTTGGTTTTAATGATAATGTAAATAGCATACCAGTTCCACCACCTGTACACACACAGGAAAAAAGTATTATTAAGCCACTTGATGTCAAACCTCCTAGCAGCATCTCCAATGTCAATACCTGGAAAAAAAGAAACAGACAATCATGAAAATTATAAAACTGCACTAGTTACCGGTAGTATTGTAATTGGTTTAGGGTTATTATTGTTTTATTATCGAGATAGAATATAATCTTTAGCAGACATGTAAAGAAGTCCTGAAATTGCAATTATTAAAACCCATAAATTATTTGCTAACCAACCAACGGGTTTCTCTATGGTTTTCAACAACCAAGCTACTATAGAACCAATTATTCCAGGCAATGCATCAACTGCTTTCCCCGCTAACATTCCCAGTAATGAACTGAGATGTTTGAATGGCTTCTTTATCCATTCTTTAGCTCCTCCTTTTCCTGATGGTTTTGGAATACTTGCAGCACCACTTGCACCTCCTGTAATACTTAAAATCAAAGTGGAAACTATAAATCCTATGGCAGTTATAACTGAAACAATAGTTATTCCCTGTTCTTTGAAGAGTGTTTTTAATCTCTCTTTTAATGTGGTATCTTTGTGTAATACTCTTTCGATTGTACTTTTTATTATATTTGTTTGGGTTCATTTCATTTTTTTGCAATTTGTTCTTCTATTTGTTGCGCATCAAATGTTATTGCAGCTGACAATTTTAGTTGGAGGACTTTCTTATTTTTATCAAGTTCATCAAGTTTTGCAATATTATTAGTTAGGGAACCTTTTGTTTGTTGTAATGCTTTGTTTAAAGCTTTCAGTTCTCTCAATGGTAGCGTTTCAAAATCACTAGTAATCCCTGTTGATGTGTCTTTTGATAATGTGTCAATGATTTATTTTACTGATGTTTCTGCGTCATTGACTGTATTTGGTAATTCAGCCATTTTTATATTTTCGACATTTGGAATTTCGTTTTCTATAGTTTGTATTTTAGTGATTGCCTCTATTGGCAACTGAGTCCTTTGTAAACCCAATAGCCGTTTTAATTCTGCCGCAACTCTACCAGTAAAAGTGCTTATTAATTGACCTGATTTACCTGTTTGGCTTATTCGTATATCCTTCCAGTACAATGTTTGTTGACAGTGCGCAGGTCTGGGATCATTGACATAAAATCCTGTTGTGATATTGCAAACTTATTTTTGAATTGATCTTTAAAAAGTTCTAGTACCCTTGTACGATGAGGCCGTTCTGTCTCGAGAGTCGATTCTTCCATTTGAACAGTTGGCGGGTCTACCATAGTTTCACTGGCGCCTGTGTCAATATCAGGGTCATAAGTCTCATTATCAGAATGCATATGTCTCCTTCTCCTCCTTCGGCCATTATTTATATTTGAATTAAAGTATATAATTCATAAATAAATAAAACAAAATGACTACATATGGAAGAAAACTTAATCCTTATAGGCATTTAAGAGATCACTCGGAGTGAAAGGAATAAGACAATCAACTACAATAACAAATAATCCGTCTACAATTAATCAAAATCAGCAGCTTTTAGTGCGGTTTCCAAATTCAGGACCAAACGATTTGATTGTGCCTGGGACAGTTCGTCGTTTAGCTTTTACAATTGCATTAACATCCACTGATGACGATCGCAGAGTGGCTCAAAATCTTGGACGTGCGATAGTCAAGAAAACAACTATTAAAATATCTGGTAATGAAATTATGTCAGTTGACGATTCAGATGTGTATTACATCTATCGCGACCTATGGAAAACACCTCCAGAGCGAAGTAATATGGTTTATCAAGGCATAGATACTAGTACAAGTTTGAATGTAACAAAATAACAAAATTAAGAACAGGAGCAGCAAATGCTAGTTCTACACACGCTGTAGATAAAGCTATCTCAGATACATTTGGGAACCGGTTCTATATACCATTAGATTGTGAACTTCTTGAAGCACATATGCCATATTATCAATCTGGTTTGGGTGACCGACTCGAATATGAACTTACATTTAAGGATTATTCAAGGGTAATACTAGCCCCAGGTGATTTGAATGCTAATTATGAAATTAATAATATAAGTTTAGAATTTGATATGGTCGCAGAGCCTAATCTAGCGACAATGGTAACAAATCAATATATGGTACAATGTTAATATTATATGATAGAATTCTTCGTCACCGAAAAATAACTAAAAATAAAAGTGATTCTATATGGAATATAAATTTGAATACACCTGCTCAATCCATGAAGGGAATGTTAATGTTATTTAAAGAACCATCAGCACATTTTGCAAGAGAAAGTGAAACATTCTATAATCCAAAAATAAATAATGTCGAAGTAACAATTGAGGGTGTGCCTAATCAAGTATACAGTCAAGGGATGAAAGCATATAATATTTGGGATGAAATACGCAAACACTTTGCCGGTGGGGATATTAATGATCCGATAGTGAACGTTGCCAGTAAAGAATGTCATGTGGCCAGTGTGACAATTGGCAAATATCTTACAAAACAATATGCACTCTGGCTTGACTTAAGAACAACATATGATAATAGTTTACATGGGAATGGGCGGAGAATAGAAAATGCGAGTGAATTACAATTCAGATTTCTAAAGCAGCTGAAACTGCAGGTACAATAAATATATATTTATTTATAATTCCAGACGCTCAACTAAATATAGAAAATGGAAGATTTGTATCGGCGTTGTATTGATTTGCCAAAGTATGCACATAGTGCTATTATCTGTGGTCAAACCGGATGTGGTAAATGGTGATGGTGATGTACATGACCCAATCGACAAAAAAATAAAGATTGTTAATCCAGTTAGTAGTAATGGCGAAGAGAAGCTGCAAGATATGTTAAGATTAGTTTTTAATAAATATGCTGGAAGTCCAACATTATATATCATTGATGACTGTTCAGCTACAAAGCAATTAACAAAGAAAAAAGATATGCTGTCACAGCTCGCATTCTCTGGGCGACATGCGGAGCAAAGCGTTTTGGTTATATCACAGAGATATCTTTCAGTGTGAAAAGACTTAACAGAACAGACGAAATAGCTGTGTATGTTTTATACAAAATATAGAGATCCTTTTGAGGACCGTTTGAGAGAAAATGATGTTATTCCAACCCTGGAGGAAAGAAACAAAAATAAGAAAATAGTTATCAAAAACAAAACATTCTAAATTGCTTATTAGAACTGATCAACCTACTGTGTATACATTACTTAAGTAATGCTTAGTATTACTTAGTATTACTTAATATTTCTTATTTTACTTATTTTACTGGATTTTAACTTGATTTAACTTGAATTTAACTTTAGTTAGCTTGATTTAACTAAGCAATTCATAGATAACAATGTTAAGAATTGCTTAGTAAATAGGTATAGCATTGTTGAGTAGTTCTAAGCAAATTATATTAAATAATAGTAGTAATATATGAAATGTTTGAGATATTGATATTCATACAATTATTGATTATTATATTTGGTTCTGTTTGGGTTTATTTAATAATAACATTTACATTATGTAAAATAAAGATGGAATGTGAGAAACCTATAGAACAACTAGGTGAGAATAAAGTATACAATGATAATGATGTAGGTGAAGTAAATAATGACCACTTAAAACAACGGTTATCTGCGATTATTTCAGGCGGGAAAGCTGTCCAATATTTGGGTAAAATATAACTATTTCACAACTAGAAGAGTTACCAAATGAACAAACATTAAAATTGTGTAACAGATATGAAAGTAGGCGTGCTTCTATGCCAAAAACTGTTGGTATTACTATTTTGAATATGTATACTATACTAGCTGGTAAAGTCCTACCTATACCGGAAGAAAATCATGCTAAACTCATAGCTGATTTAGAAGGTGACCCATGTGTTGAACATGCATTGACATGCATTGACTAGTACTTGCTGTGAGTTATATTTTATGTTTGGTGCATTTCTGGAACCTATTACTGCAATGATAACGACATATAAATATGGCCGATTTAAAAATATAAATGATACAAATAAAAATAATGGAGACGGAGAACACACTACAGATTCATGAAGAAGAAATTCCAGAACGAAAAGAGGAGATTAAACAAGTAACAACAAAGAATCAGAAACGGGTATTAGCTGGCAAAAAGGTGCCGCTGCTAGGAAAGCCAAACAAGAAAGTCTATTAAAGATGGTACATAAGAAAAAAGTAGACATAACACCTGAAGAGTATAAAAAACCAGTTATAGTGAAAGTCTATAAAACATCAAATATAACATATTTTATAGCTGGAATGGGTCTAGCTGTTCGGCTGGAAATTGTTCAATCGAAATAAAATTGTAACAAGAGAACCTGAAATGTCTAATGTCGTTGATGTAAAACACAATCCACATTTTATGGAGTAAACAATTAATTAAATTCAATTTATATTATGTACAATAAAAAAATTACGACAATACATACAGATTGAAAGATAATAGGACATCTTGTTTATCACGCTGCTGTAATAACAGCGCTTGAAATAGGATATGCGCAGATAACAAATAAAATTATGAAACAGGCAGTTCCAAAACTGCAACTTGATGATTATAATATGGCTATGTTAATGTTGGATAATGGTCTTGCTATTGCACGAGAGATATGCTTGTTAAACAATGTATAATATCCAGATAATATTTTGAAGTAATACAATTATTATATAAAACAAAATGGCGGGAATAGCTGTGATGGTTGGTGGCGCAATGGTTACCGCATTGGCGTTTACAGGGAGTAATTTCTTATTCATTTCATTGGGTAATAATTCAGCAAATGATGAACGCAAAAGGCACGATAATGCCGTAGAGCAATTACAAAAGGCACAGGCACAGTGGGCAGAAAAAAGAACAGAGAGATTATATTGGATTAATAATGAAGTCAGGAAACAAAATCACGCTGCTAAGACATTTGATGATGTGGACGAAGCTATTAGAGAATATAATGCTGTTAATACTCCGGTGACAGATGCACAACGATTACAGTCGTTTGGGAGAGAGCCAGTATTGAGTGATTTTTATACACCTTCACAGAGTCAAAAGGATAGAGAAATTGTGTTTATTGTTGGCGGAATGGCGGTTATTGGGTTCATTGCATATAGATTGGCATAACAAATATGCTATATATCGTAAACAATTATACTATGGTTCTTTGTTCGCCATAAATCATTGTGTACTTTCAGTACTTTGATTTATGAACCGGGAGCCAGTATTGGCTTAACGGGACGCCAGTATTTAAATTTATGCAATTATCCTATTAGTAAAACGAAAGTATAATTCTATATCACAAGCCATGTACAATGTTCAAAAACCTAATTTACAAGAGTGCAGTATTGACCTGCGCGCCGTCATGATAAACATGAAAGTTGTAGAGGAAATATGTAAGGAATTGGAATGGCAAATGGTGAATACAATACACTCTTATATTTCATTGAAGATTACACTAATGAAATTGTACGTGATTATCTCCCTTTGGAATTACTCTGTAATCATACTCTGAAATGACTAGTTTTACATTAGTTATTTCCCTTGTATATTTTGCTGAAGATTCAGGTTTTCGTACAAAACAACTATATAGTTTTGTACAACAAGCATTGTTTTGATAAATTCCTAGCCACAGGGGCTGAGAAGCCAAAAACAGTAAAATGGTTTTACATTTTCATATTCAAAAACGAATTTGAGTACCCAAGGACAAATTTGGTTTTACTTTTTCATACCAAAGTACAAAACTACTATATATTTATGTACCTTTTGTGATTTTTTTACAAAAAAATCACACCTCAGGAACCAAGAACATAAAAATGTATTTTTGGTCCAGGAACCCAAGTTTCTATATATATTCAGTAAATATGTAGAAAACATATAAAATATGTTGGCAATTATCATTTGAAACAAATTCGGTTTGTGTCATTAGACTAGACTAGTATAACATTGTGGAAACACTTTGTTTTGGGAAAGTTTCCCCGGAACAAATGGAGTCCCAATGTCTATGGTTAAGATGGTAAATCTGACGGTTTTATTGGTTGAATAAATCCACCAATCAAATCGCTTGAGTTCAGGTACGAGAATCTCGTACCTGAACTCAAGCGATTTGATTGGTGGATTTATTAAGTGAATCGTTTTTATTATCATGAGCTTTGATATGCTAGCATTTTTTGTTACTACTGGTGGAAAAACATACTGTCGACCAGAGCTCCAGTTAAGGTGCATAATTTGACCAACTTGGCGTGCATTTTTGTTATTTCTTCATCAAAAATGGCAAGTTGGGAGTCTTTTAGAATCGTCTCATTGAGACGATTCTAAAGCACTCCCAACATGCCATTTTTGATGGAGAAATTAAACATTTACCTCCAAATTACGCACCTTAACTGGAGCTCTGGTCGACGACAAAAATCATCTCCACACATGAAACGTGTAACACATGGTGTATATGCATGGAGTGATATGTTGTAAACCTTAAATATACGGTGTATACATGTACAATATTGATACAAAATAAACGTTTTATTTAATAATAAACATGTTATTGTTTTTCTTTGCTACGATACCATTGTTTTGAAGTTTCTTTGATCTCGCCCGGCGTGGGTGGTTGGGTTGGTGCTTGTGATGGGTAATTTAACGATCGGGGTATAAGGGATATAACCAGATTTTATGCATTGAATTTGAAATCTGGGGGTGTAATACTCTTTAGATACAAAACGTATCTGGAGCTCTGGTAACGGGGACTAACGGGGTTGGGCAAGTGGTCATTTGGGCAGATTTCATCAAAATATGCATTATTTCATATAGAACGAACCACTGCATATATTTGATGATTGAAAGTATGCAGAATTATTATACTGAATGTATTACATTGTCATTGTCAAATGTCAATTTGTTTCTCATTTAAGCGTCCACCCAGATGGCCAAAACCTATCTAAGTATCCGGTAAAAACAAACAAGGCCTTGTGAAAATGTTAAATTTATGCTAAAAACTTCCTCTACCCTTTGCAGTTTGCAAAGTGTTGAGGACATTTCTCAGATAAGTTTAATGTGCCGCCAAATAGAAAGCAAATACTCTCGTTAAATTGTATTGAGTCAATTGATGAACTGATTTAAAACTTGAACAAGCCCCAATCATTTTTCATATTACTTCACCAGTTGACAGTGTAAAATAGCAGACACATACTGTTTGTTTTTTCATAGAATCACCCTCAAATCCTACCCGCGGACGCTTACAAGGTGTATGATCATGTGGTACAAACAACAACAACAAGTACCGATTCAAAGTACTTATTATTTTATAATGTCCTTATTATGTAACGGATTTTGATGAAATATGGCGCATCAAAAGCGTCGTTTTAAGCTGCATTTGGTAGTCTCTGTATTTTCGCCGAAACTTCTGTCGTCTCCGACACGGAAATCGATTCTTCGCAAAAACGACAGAAGTCTGTGCCAAACTCTCTAGACCACCAAATGCAGCTCATGAAGACGCGTTTGCTGAGCCATAGTTCATCAACATCCGTTGCATATTAAGGAAAATATCAAAATCTACTTACTTTGGAGTGGGCGACGTTGTTGTTGTTGTAACCACGTGATCATGCACATTGGCTTAACTGAGAAAGAACTCGGTAAGGCCTAATTGTGATTCTACCAGATCAAGGTCCAGATATTCAGAAAATATTACCACAATGTGCTTTATCACATGAGCAATATATACTGAAAATTAGTAGTTCAAATTTCACTGCTATTGTGTTTTCTGATACTCGGTACTGATACTGTTGTGCTGTATTTTCTCAGTCATCTGCCCTTATGGAAGTTGTGAGCAGAAATTGGGCTTATGGATATGTGACGTGGACATTCCTTAACCGTAATTCTGACTTGAGACCTGGTTTGACCGTCACGTACGTCTTTGGCATTTTGTATCTGACAGTTGAACTCCTTATGTGAGTATTACGATTTGTATTCCTATTTTAGGGGAAGGTTTCAAGTGATTTAGTGTGGTATGGACCTGGCATGATGGCTCGATGTAAATATTCCGTTTTGATTTTGGGATTTTACCCCCAATACAGCAGGTTAAAATGGGATTGAACCGGTTTGCCCGGCCTTAGATGACCATAGCTGTTGATAGGCCATTGCATACCGATAAACAAACAAACAAACAAACCATTCTTAGCGAAGTAACGTGGTACGCAGCGGTTAGAGTCGTATTTGTCTAATTGTTATGCCCCACCACGATAGTGGAGGGTGCATTTAGTGTTACTCTTGTCCGTCCATTCCTTCCCTTCCGTCCGTCCGTCACCATCCTTATACCTATTAAAACGTTTAAACCGTACTAGCTACATACCTGAAACTTGGTATGTAGCTTCCTTATGATGAGTAGATGCGCAAAGTTTGATTCGAGCCCCAGGTAATGGATTATCTCCCCCCATTTCGACTTATAATTTCACCATTTTGCCTTGTAGCTTATATATATGAATAAGGCTTCTAACTTAATATTTCACCTGTGCATTCCTCTAAGGCTCAACTATCATGCTGTGACAAATCCATGACCGGCCAACCCCTTCTGATCCCAAAGTCAAGGTCAAATACTTAGTCTCTTTACGAAACTTAACATCAGAGAAATTGGATATAACTTATTTTTTCCTTCATCGAAAATTCTTAATGATGTGACAAATCCATGACTGTCCGACCACCGCTGATCAAGGTCACCGACTTCTACATATCTACATATTCACGGGTACCTGGGCCACACGCGGGGAGTACTCCGTAAGCCTCGCTTACTGACAAATCCACTTCGTCATCCACAAACACATACGTCGAATAATTTCAGGACGTTCAGTTCTTTGATTTACTGCCTCAGGGGATATCCTACTGGTCGAATGTGGGATTTCGCGAGTTGAACCAGGAACAAAACAGGTATATATAAATACACTATGCACAATGGTAATTCCAACTACTGATATGCATAATCGCCCATGCTTCACTGACTGCATTCATGTCGGTACGATAATAATAAACAATATGTTATTATGTTACAGTACTTAATCCTTGCACTGCTACATCATGTTTTGTCGTCTGCAGTTTATTTTCCATTTTTAGCTCGCCTGCTTATGACATACCCCCGGCGTCGTCAGCGTCGGCGTCCACAAACTTAACGTTGGTGTACATGTCTTATAACTTCTGTTTCCTTTCATGGAACACCTAATTATTTCATACATGCATTCCTCAGATAACCCTCTATCATGCTGCAACAAATCCATGACCCACCACAAACCCTTATCTCAAGGTCAATGTCACAAACTTAGCACATTCATAAACTTAACGTTGGGTTAAATGTCTTATAGCAGCTGTTTCTTTTCATGGAACGCCTTGATATTTCATACATGCATTCATCAGATGACCCTCCATCATGCTGTGGTAAATCCATGACCCACAACCCAACTGTTACCCCAAGGTCAAGGTCACAAACTTAGCATGTTCATAAACTTAATATTGGGGTAAATGTTGTGTATCTTCTGTTTCTTTACAGGGAACGCCTTCATATTTCATACATGCATTCATCTGATGATACTCTATCATGCTTCAGCAAATCCGCGACCCAACACCCAACCCTCATCCCAAGGTCAAGGTCACTTAATGTTGATAAATGTTGTGTAACTTCTGTATATTTACAGGGAACGCTTTGATATTTCATACATGCATTCATCTGATGATCCTCTAGTGTGCTACAGCAAATCCATGACCCACCCCCCACCCATTTCCCCAAGATCAACATCATACACTTAACGTTGGAGTAAATTTCTTTTTATAACGTCTGTTTCTTTACAAGGAACGCCTTGATATTTCATACATGCATTCATCTGATGATACTATATAGTGCTACAGCAAATCCATGACCCACCCACCCCACCCTTACCCCAAGGTCAAGGTCACAAACTTAGCACATTCATACATGCAATGTGAATAGCTATCATGCTGTAGAAAATCACCAACTTAGTGCGTGCATATGATAAACTTAATGTTGAGTTAAATTTTGTTTTACTTCTGTTTTCAGAGAGCGCATTGATATTTCATACATGCATTCATCTTAATATGCTATATCATGCTATATCAAATCCACGATCCACCTTCCACCACTGACCTCAATATCAAGGTCCACCGCACACCCCTTAACCCAAGGTCAAGTTATATAATATTCATGTTTTTTATACAACTGTGCCACGTTTGAGTGAAGGCTGCCAACAGGCGAGCTTCGTTGTCTTCTGGCAACTCTTGTTCTTATTCTTAGACCACTACACACAACTATTGTTGTCTGCTGTTGCTTTTATATCTTGCCTTATTTCTCAATAAAAACATGATTTGACAGCACTTCAGAATAATTTCCAAATGGAATGAAGAACTGTCAAAGCATGTTGTAAGTTATTGTAAAGTGCTGTCAAAGCATGTTTTTGATTAAAAATTAAGATACGGTGTTAAATGCACATGAGCACAAAATGGTCTTTATAAGAATTAAATGAGTGTAAAATTGGCGTCAAAAGTTGACAAAACATGCATATACTCTGAAACTTATGTTAACTTTTGACTTTATCAATACGTGGGGTAATGGTGAATTAACGTCTATTTTGCCAGAAAAGGTCATATCTACAGAATCAACATACACAACTATCTGTCCCCCTATATTATAACCTGGAATCCCAGCTATATATGAATACACACACATCAACGGGTATTTAATTCCATCTTATCTACATTTTAATTACCTAATGCATTGTCATACATGTAACACCAAAAATAGAAATAATGTGGAAATTTGATACCATGGGCCATATCTATAAAAGAGGCATAGAACAGTTTCAACCAGTGTAGTCCAAGATTGGCCTGCGCTTCCCCACAGTTTGGCCAGTAGCCTATTTCACCAACATTGCAAAGTATACTTATCTAGCAAAGTATACTTTGAGGGAGAAATTTTCAATTTAAGAATAAATTTATTAATTTTTATTATGCCGAATTTATTACATTATCACAGCGATTTTGGCTGTGATAATGTAATAAATTCAGTATAATAATTCTGCATACTTTTAATCATCAAATATATGCAGTCGTTAGTTCTATATGAAATGATGCATTTCGGGAAAAATTAATGATTACTCCCTCAAAGTATACTTTCCTAGACAAGTATACTTTGCAATGTTGATGAAATCGGCTACAGGGCATACAACATCGCTGTTGTGCTGCAATCTGCAACGGCTTACGGAAAATGTTTCACGTCGTAAATATGGTGAACGAACGGGGTCAAAACTAAACTTGCAGGTGCAGCTATAAAAAATATACAGGTGCACCTGTAAATACAGCTGCACCTGTGAAAAAAACAGCTGCACCTCTAAAAAATAAAGCTGCACCTGTACAAATACAATTTAGTTTTGATCCCATTCGTACGAACGAGGTCAAAACTAAACTTACAGGTGCAGCTATAAAAAATACACATGTGCACCTGTAAATGTATAGCTGCACATGTAAAATGTACAGCTGCAGCTGTAATTGTATAGCTGCAGCTGTATTTTTATAGCTGCAGCTATAAACGTATTTTACAGGTGCAGCTATACATTTACTGGTACAGCTGTAAAAAATGCAGGTGCACCTGTATATTTTACAGCTGCACCTGTAAGTTTAGTTTTCACCTCATATGGTGTACGAACGGGATAAAACAAATTTGTATTTTTACAGGTGCAGCTGTACTTTTGGTCAGCTGTATTTTGTATAGCTGCACCTGTATATTTTTATAGCATATTTTTATAGAATAATTTACAACATGCTTTGACAGCACTTCAGAATCATTTCCATTGGAAATGATTCTAAAGTGCTGTCAAACCATGTTTTTATTGAGACGATAAGGCCAGATATAAAAGCAACAGCAGACGACAATTGTTGTGAGTAGCGGTCTAAGGTTTAATTGGAATTATAGAGTAATGGTTTATATTGAGTATATACTTGTATTTTTATAGTAAACAAGAAATGTGGCCTGTCGTACACACGGACACACAGCCAAACAATATATGCCTCCGGATCTACCGAGAACGGGGGATAAAAAACAAATATTTCTGAACTTTACGTTGAACAGAGCAACATAATTGTATTTCTCATGCATCAATTAGGAGGATAAATTACGACCGACAAATAATATCAGTTTGCTTCGGGATTTCTTAGCTACATGTAGCGCACGATTTTATTATTAAATAATTGATGTAGCGAGACCAGGATCTACCTTCTGAGATTGTACAGGTAAGTATATGTACTTGTATAGGTGGGATAAAACCGTTAATTGTTGAAATCTGTCGTTTGTATGTTTGTATCTACATTAACACGACAATAATTCATCTACTAAATATAATTACAGTCAAACCCCGCTACATGTAAACCGGACACACATTAAAGTTAGTTCTACTTAAAGGTTTATGCCCACTCAGCAGGCACAGCATGTTGCTTATATCAGAGACATCATCTGAGACATTTTCTGGCAAAATAAACATTCATTCACCATTACCCCACGTATTGATTGGCATTATTATACATTTTATATCAGAATTAATGATCATATTTTATAATCTGTCAAGAATATTATTTTTTCAGGTGACACATTTATCTAGTATAAATAATTAAAAAATATCATGCCTCATTTGCATATGAAAACAGCCTGCCACCACCGCGCGTCACTATCAGTAAAATAAATATTATTATACCTGTATAGCAGGCACTCGTAATTTTTAGAACAGGTGGAATAGTGACACAACTATACACTTATTTAATTCCTATAAAGAACATTTTGAGCCTACTGAGTGGGCATGTACCTTTAATTGTAATCGGGTTCATTGCCATTTATCTCCGCTGAGTAAGTCTGTTCGTGATCGCAAAGCACCCACGCGTGTCTTGGAGTAGTTGCATGACTGTTTAACAATGGAACCTCTCTAAAACGGACACCCTGGGGACCTCCCAGTGTGTCCGGTTTAGAGAGGTTCCACTGTAATGGGGATCTCCCAGGGTGTCCGGTTTAGAGAGGTTCCACTGTAATGGGGACCTCCCAGTGTGTCCGGTTTAGAGAGGTTCCACTGTAATGGGGACCTCCCAGGGTGTCTGGTTTAGAGAGGTTCCACTGTACTGGGGACCTCCCAGGGTGTCCGGTTTAGAGAGGTTCCACTGTAATGGGGACCTCCCAGGGTGTCCGGTTTAGAGAGGTTCCACTGTAATGGGGACCTCCCAGTGTGTCCGGTTTAGAGAGGTTCCACTGTAATGGGGACCTCCCAGGGTGTCTAAGATCTAAGATCTAAGAAAAAAGATAAACATACTTTTCTAGCAAGTGCATAGGCTTGTTCTTATGAAATCAATAAACTTGTTTAATAAATATCAGATTAACTCATATACAGTGGAATATCCCAGGGTGTCCGGTTTAGAGATATTCCACTGCAAATCAGGCGTATGAACTTGTCAAGGTACAGCATACGCCTATGCTTTGCGATCTTGAACAGGCATTATTCACAGGTGGAAGACTCGTACCTAGGACCTGATAAATGGCTCATTTGTAAACCGTTACCCCACCCATTATAATAGACACTATAGCGTTTTAAAAGGCTATACTGTATATTGTAAGGAAATGAGTGGGTGGGGTAAGGTTTTTCAAATGAGCCATTTATTGGGTCCTATGTCCGAGTCTTCCATCTGTGGCATTATCATCATAAATATACACCAATGAATCCCGTACAAATCAAGAATAGTAGGTTAGTGCCGTGAATGGGAAAACATATCTTGCAAGGCTTAGGAAACGGGATGGGCGAGGCTCTGCCGAGCACATCCCGTTTCCGTGCCGAGCCAGATATTTTTCCAATTCACGGCACTAACTTACTATTCAATTTATACTGTCAACACCTACAAATAGCTTTAAAATGCAAAAAAAATAACTCCAGTCACCGCACATATGCATACGTAGTGATTAGGTCGTATTGACAGGATATCAAAAATGTTTCCCCAATTCAAATAAGAAGTACATGTAGCGAGTATCAAAAACAATAAAGATGTTGTGGTACCATTATAAACAATAAACAGGCCACAAATATTGCATATTTGTTCTTATTTTCCATGAAAACACATCTTGGTATTTCATTAGAATTCTAATGAAATGCCAAGACATGTTTTCATTTCGAAGCAAACTATTCAATGATTGCGGTCTGTTGATGTGTAAACCTTAGTGTAATTTTATTTTACCCAATTAAAATTTTGAAATACCCAATTGCTTCAGAAATGATGGAGTGACAATACTCCATTACTAATTCCTTATCTGGAGCCCTGTATCTCATGAAAAAGTATGTTTACAGAAGATAGTTCACGTCGAAAGCTGACAAAATGTTCAGAGAAAATCCACATTTGTTGTGAACATAGAATTTCAGCAATTTTCCACAACATTTACAGAAAATATCACAGTTTCTATAAATAGCTTTTCATGAAAAAATGTCTTCTGAGATACAAAATCTCATGCAATGGTGGATTGTCTCAAATGTGGTATACACCATTCTTATGTTAAAGGTACGTGCCCACTCAGTAGGCACAAAATGTTCTTTATTGGAATTAAATAAGTCTATAATTGTGTCGATATTCACCATCCTTATGCCATACCATATATATTCTATGTTAAAGGAACATGCCCACTCAGTAGGCACAAACTATTCTTTATTGGAATTAAATAAGTGTATAATTGTGTCAATGTTCTACATCGTTAAGCCGTACCATATATATTCTATGTTAAAGGTACATGCCCACTCCGTAGGCACACAATTAGTATATGCTAAAGGTACATGCCCACTCAGTAGGCACAAAATGTTCTTTATTGGAATTAAATAAGTGTATAATTGTGTCGATATTCACCATCCTTAAGCCATAGCATATATATTATATGTTAAAGGTACATGCCCACTCAGTATGCACAAAATGTTCTTTATTGGAATTAAATAAGTCTATAATTGTCTCAATATTCACCATCCTTAAGCCATACCATATATATTCTATGCTAAAGGTACATGGACACTCAGTAGGCACAACATGTTCATTATTGGAATTAAATAAGTGTATAATTGTGTCAATATTCACCATCCTTAAGCCATACTATATATAGTCTATGTTAAAGGTGCATGCCCACTCAGTAGGAACAAAATGTTCTTTATTGGAATTAAATAAGTCTATAATTGTCTCAATATTCACCATCCTTAAGCCATACCATATATATTCTATGCTAAAGGTACATGGACACTCAGTAGGCACAACATGTTCATTATTGGAATTAAATAAATGTATAATTGTGTCAATATTCACCATCCTTAAGCCATACTATATATAGTCTTTGTTAAAGGTGCATGCCCGCTCAGTAGGAACAAAATGTTCTTTATTGGAATTAAATAAGTCTATAATTGTCTCAATATTCACCATCCTTAAGCCATACCATATATATTCTATGCTAAAGGTACATGGACACTCAGTAGGCACAACATGTTCATTATTGGAATTAAATAAGTGTATAATTGTGTCAATATTCACCATCCTTAAGCCATACTATATATAGTCTATGTTAAAGGAACATGCCCACTCAGTAGGAACAAAATGTTCTTTACTGGAATTAAACAAGTGAATAATTGTGTCAATATTGACCATCCTTAAGCTATACCATATATATTCTATGTTAAAGGAGCATGCCCACTAGTTCTTTATTGGAATTGAATAAGTGTATAATTGTGTCGATATTCACCATCCTTAAGCCAGACCATATATATTCTATGTTAAAGGTACATGCCCACTCAGTAGGCACACACTTATGATATGTTAAAGGTACATGCCCACTCAGTAGGCACAACATGTTCTTTACTGGAATAAAATAAGTGTATAATTGTCTCAATATTCACCATCCTTAAGCCATACCATATATATTCTATGATAAAGGTACATGCCCACTCAGTAGGCTCAAAATGTTCATTATTGGAATTAAATAAGTATATAATTGTGAGGCAAAACAATGTTCTTTATTGGAATTAAATAAGAGTATAATTGTGTCGATATTCACCATCCTGAAGCCATACCATATATATTCTATGTTAAATGTACATGCCCACTCAGTAGGCAAAACATGTTCTTTATTGGAATTAAATAAGTGTATAATTGTCTCAATATTCACCATCCTTAAGCCATACCATATATATTCTATGTTAAAGGTACATGCACACTCAGTAGGCACAAAATGTTCATTATTGAAATTAAATAAGTGTATAATTGTGTCAATATTCACCATCCTTAAGCCATACTATATATATTCTATGTTAAAGGTACATGCCCACTCAGTAGGCACAAATTGTTCTTTATTGGAATTAAACAAGTGTATAATTGTGTCAATATTCACCATCTTTAAGCTATACCATATATATTCTATGTTAACGGAGCATGCCCACTAGTTCTTTATTGGAATTGAATAAGTGTATAATTGTGTCGATATTCACCATCCTTAAGCCAGACCATATATAGTCTATGTTAAAGGTACATGCCCACTCAGTAGGCAGAAAATGTTCTTTATTGGAATTAAATAAGTATATAATTGTGTCAATATTCACCATCCTTAAGCCATACTATATATATTCTATTATAAAGGTACATGCCCACTCAGTAGGCACAAAATGTTCTTTATTGGAATTAAACAAGTGTATAATTGTGTCAATATTCACCATCCTTAAGCTATACGATATATATTCTATGTTAAAGGTGCATGCCCACTCAGTAGGCACAAAATGTTCTATACTGGTATTAAATAAGTGTATAATTGTGTCAATATTCACCATCCTTAAGCCATACCATATATATTATATGTTAAAGGTACATGCCCACTCAGTAGGCACAATTTGTTCTTTATTGGAATTAAATAAGTGTATAATTGTGTCAGTATTCACCATCGTTAAGCCATGCCATATATATTCTATGTTAAAGGTACATGCCCACTCAGTAGGCACTACATGTTATTTAATGGAATTAAATAAGTGTATACTTGTGTCATTTTTCCACCAGTTCTAAAAAATACGAGTGCCCGCTATACAGATATAATCATTTAGTAGAGTTTATTTTACTGATAGTGTCTCGCGGTGGTATCAGGCTATTTTCATATTTTAAGGAAACATTTACGTCTGATATAAAATGTATAATAATACCAATCAATACGCGGGGTAACGGTGAATGAATGTTTATTTTGCCAGATGATGTTCCAGATGATGTCTCTGATATATAGAACATGTGCGCCTACTGAGTGGGCATGTACCTTTAAGCGTCCAACCAGTTTAACCAAATATTGACTAAAATTCGAACTCACTATCGACATCATTGTATCCATCGCTCTAAACCCTCAACTACTGTCTGTTCCACGATTTGCTGCCGGCGGACTTTTGGTTTAAACACATTAAATCTAAACAATATTTAAAATTAAGTACTTTTTTATCAATAACAAAAAATTCACCCTCCCCAAAAAAAATGTTTGATGACATTCCATCAAATATTGATTTTGTTGCGAAAAAAAACCCGATTTAACATGGGGGCTAAAACAATTGATTTGTTTTAAATGTTTTTTTATTTGTGGACCGAATTTCAAAATCTAACTTTTGTTTTCTTAGTTGCATCATTTTCAAGCTATTTCGCCCGGTTTTGGAGTCCATTTCCAATTGTTTTCGTTTTTTGATCCAAACAACGAAACATTTCGGAAATTGAGTCTCCATGTTAAATTCCCATAGGAAAATCGTTTTTCGCAGTAAAATCAATATTTAATAATTTTCTTTTGGGGAGGGTGACTTTTTGGTTATTGATGTAGGAGTACTTAATTTTAAATACTTTTTAGATTGAATGTGTGTAATGGCCAAATGTTCGTCGGCAACAAAACGTGGAACAGACAGTAGCTACTACATGTATATGACTTCATGACAAATCTCAAAATCACTATTGAAAAGGAATACAGGCACGTATATATTTACCTGTCTCACCTATTCTGTGTTTTTGTTATGATCGGTTTGTTTGTAAACAAGTAGCAAGTTATCGTCTGCGGACATATATACCTGCACGCGGACAGAAAGAACTGGCTATGGCGTTAGTTATTCTAATGTTATTGACGCCATGCCCAAGGTGTATGATCACGTGGTTACAACAACAACAACAACTGAAACTTCCAGAAGTCCTCCGATTCAAAGTGCATATTATTTTACTTTGTTCTTATTATGTAACGGATTTTTATGAAAAATGGCGCATCAAGCGCGCCTTGTTAAGCTGCATTTGGTGGTCGCTGTACTTTGGCCCAAAACAGAAGTATGTGCTGCACTCCTGGGACCATCAAATGAAGACGCGTTTGCTGTGCCATACTTAATCAAAATCCGTTGCCTATTAAGGAAAACATAAAATAATAATTACGTTGGAGTGGGCAAGATCTCAATACTTTCATACATTGTTGTTGTTAGTGATCAAGCACCTTGAAATACTTTTTCGTGAAAAATGACACGTGTTTTTAGGTACAAAATAACATGGCTTGTCTCGTATGCGATACAGAATACATTTGTTATTCTCGTATTATTCAGCACCATGTATGGGTTCAGAACTTTGTGTGTCAAAGTTTACCGTGGGTTTTTATCTGGGGGCCGTTTCACTAGACTTCGTACGACTAAAATGTTCGTAAGTGCAAAATTGTAAATTTCACATTAACAATGTTTTCTTGTGAACAATTAATGGATTTAGATTTATTGAGCATAGGCTGTATATGCAGCCTATGCTTAATAAATGTAAATCCATAAATCGAAATTTACAGACGATCTTAAATTTGAACTTACGAACATTTTAGAACTATGGATCACGTGTGTTTGAACAGATGGTCATTATTTTGGGGCCATGTGCGTATTTTGGTGGATTTGGGTGGATTTGGTTGGATTTGGGTAATTTACATAGTTTTGTTACAACTACTAATGCTCAATCATTACACACGACAGAAATCGTCAATTATCTGCACATTCACCGTTCTGAATTTTCAGACCCGTTTTATACTGTCAACATACTGTAAATTACCATACATGCACTTATACGTGTAATTCGCGAGACCTGACGTAAATTGTAAGTTGGTAGCAATGCACCGAAAAGAGATACCGAACTAATCCATAAAACACCGAAATATGAACCGTTCTTCAAGAACCTGTGCGCTGGATGGAGCATATCAGGATTTTTTGAAAAAATATTATAAAAAATAAAATAGTGTTTTCGTCATGGCCCTTTGTAAAGTGGTTTAATGGAAGATATATACTGGTGGAATAGGTACATAATTCTAAACCTATTTACCCCTTACAATGCTGAATTAATTTTTATCGTCTGCTGTTTTTTTGTTTCATTGTTGTCTCGCCCGCAAAAGTGGAAAGCGAGACTAAGGTTTTGCTTTTCCGGGTTCGACGCCGTCGGCGGCGGCGTCGTCATCATTCAATGTTAAGTTTTCGTGTTACGGTCAATACTTAAACACCTTATCAGCTACAGTCATCAAACTTTATACATGCATTTACTATGATATGTAAATGAATATAGGACTATTCTCGGGGCTCCAGGGTCAAGGTCAAGGCGGAACAAGGCGAGACATTTGATTCCACGGAATTCCAGTTCTTATAAAAACATGTTTTGACAGCACTTAAGAATCATTTCCAATGGAAATGATTCTAATGTGCTGACAACCCATGCTTTTATTGAGAAAGAAGATCAAATATAACACAACAGCAGACGACTATTTTCGTTTCCCGCATTTTAAGGGTTACATTAATTTTGTGATTCCTATAAATAACGCTTTGTGTAGTATTAGCTACAAGAGGTGTGCCTACGATATATGGTAATCTAGGACAATATCGCAGTGAGGTATTAATTTTGTTCTTAGACGGGTACGTAATCGTATATGCAATCGTATGCGGGAAAATACGGTGTTCCGTTAAGGCCATCGTAAAATGGCTATCGGGTCGATACTACGATAGTACGATACTACGATGACAATAGTACGATACTACGCTGACGATAGTACGATAACACGATGACGATAGTACGATACCAAGATTACGATAACGCGATACCACGATAGTACGATGACGATACTACGATATGATATCGTACTATGGTCATCGTAGTATAGTACTATCGTCATGGTGGTATCGCCTTCCGGATGGACACGCGCATGCGCATGGTTTGTCTGCTAAAATGGCGGTACGCCTTAATCAAGGTGGGGGATCACGTGGTTTCCGAACGGCATGACGTCATGTTTTGTAGATGTGTTTACAGTAGAATCTTTGTGAAATTTATAAATTATTGTACAGAACTTTCAGAGCACCCATAAAACACATATGCCATCGTATTTGGTGCGCTACATATCATCAAAATCCGTCCGTTTGTTAGGAAGATTTTAATGAAAATCGACTGTAAAAATGACGTCACAGATTACGTCAAGTCGGAAAATCGGGTTCGAAAACCACGTGATCACACACCTTGTTAACAGTGCAACAAATAATTTCGGCGCAAACGGCGCAAACAAGATTATTTTTTCAAATATCTATAGTAAATACCTATTAAACGAAACTAAATCAATCTAATGATGATTATATGTATCAAAATATCGGCGAATTACCTCGTCATCCATTGTTTGGCTGTCATCGTGGTATCGTACTATCGCCATCGTGGCATCGTAGTATCGTCATCGTAGTATCGTACTATCGTCATCGTAGCATCGTACATATTTAATGTGTGATATCATTACGCAAACATTGTATTAGCGAGCATACCTCACTATACCCCCAGTTACCTATGTAAACAGGGGTATGATGATGTGCCCGCGCAATAGGTAATGCGGTCAAATAGGTCACGATGCAGTGACTATTTTCGATCAATAACTTATGTTGTAAGCGATTGTTATGTGTATTTTCAATATTTATATTATTAAAATGTATCATATCGATACCCCTTTAAGCAATATTTGTATATTTTAAATGTATTGATGTTCTCATGAAGCGCATGAATATAAGTATTAATTAATCCAGCTTATATTGAGGCAAATCACACAACCTTAAAACATAGTCCTGGAGTATAAACCATAGTATCGTATATTATTCATAAGTATATCACTATTAAACATTAATTACAATATGTATGCATATTATTAAAACAGTAGATGCTACCGCTGTTTCGCTATATGTGATATTTATAACAAAATATTTTTTTCATTCGTCCGCGTACGGATTTCTATCACACAAAGCGCCATTTTCAGTTCATATTTTGACCTGTGCATATGAACAGGACTAAGTGTAAACAAGGCTCGATTCCGTCCTATTCAAATTTCTCTGCAGAATGTTCAGACTAACTACATAAATAATGCTGCTAAATAAGTGTTAACGGCTGGAACATGTTCATCACTAAAAGGAAGAAACCACAGTCGTATTATTTAAAAATTAGATTTACCCGAGACCTCATGGGGGCCGCCATTAATCCAGTGTAAACAATAGACCGTGTGATCCCATTCCCTGAATAGCCGCTGCTTAGTGAAACGGTGTGCGAATCATGATATTATTTTCCCCAATAATTGGAAACGGTTTGAATTTCTCGGTAAAAACTACGAAAGTCATACCAAATAAATATGTATATTTAACATTGGATACGCGTAAACGGTATTACTCTCTCATCGGATCGTCAGTTGTCGTCGATAGCGATTTAACGTACTGATCTGGTCTTAATTTATTGTCAACTTTCAAGCCATTTACAGAATATATGGCAATTTTAATTTTGGAAATAAATAACGGCAAATTACGATGACGTCTGCTCTGAAATATCTGTCAACTTGCGGACGTAATTTAAGGAAATCGATTATATTTTAAGGCTACATCTGTGACTAATTACGAATTTGTGTATGGTCTTTGGCTACACCCGACACATTACACAGATCTAGTTGTAAATACACGTCGCTTTGTGTGGGGAAAAAATCGATAATGCGTAGTTGTGTGTGACGAGGTGTTGATCTGATGACACCACACAGCTGTGACCCTTAGGCAATGTTTTGAAATTGACGTGTCATTTTGATGTGTGCCGCAACACCTCACTGTCCGAGACAACATGACAATTAACGATATACTCTCGATTATACACAGATCTATTAGACGGCTGGTTATTTAAAATAAAGAGTAGTTCAGTACACCTTCGTCGATATTGTTTTTTAGAAAATCAGTAATATTTTCCGTAAATGGTGTTGAAAAGTTGACAAAAATTCTATCACCGTATTTAGTTGTGCCGATATTGTTTTAAAAAAATCAGTAATTTTTTTCCGTAAATGGTGTTGAAAATTGACAAAATATATAGCCGCATTTCTCCGATATTCGTTTAGAAAATCACCAATATTTTCTGTAAATGGTGTTGACACAAAATGCAGCGTTCACGCGGAATTCAAATAAAATGAAAAATAATAATTTAATAAATAGACGCCGATGGCTACTGTGTTTGCGGCCAGTGAATTCTGGTCGTGGTAGCCACAGGCGCAGTTCGAAGAGTGTTGTGAGCAGATGGAGGACAATAATTATTTCAAATTCATAAAAAAATTGATTTTGGGACACTAAAACATTATATGGTATAGACAGTACCTCAAACTTAAAAAAACAGTAACAAACTGTCTGTGTATAAATTATTAAGCTTAAAAAAAACAGTAACAAACTGTCTGTGTATATATTACTTAATCAGTATTACGCAACCATTTGAACGTAATAATTATTAAATTATTTGCAACTCCATCTACAACGATACCGTTACAGAGATACGCTATTGAAACAACATGTATTAGTACCCATAACATAACAAAGTAATGTATCATTATATATCACAGGAGATAGCTTAAAACTATATATACTAATCATAAACAGAACAATCCGCTTGGCTCGTATGAAAATAGTTCGCGTGATATTGATTATCTCCCTTGCCGAAAGTAGTTCAGTGATTTATTAATTCCAAATAAGACGTGTTTGCGTAATGTAATGCATTTTTCCTAGGCGGCGGAACGCGAAAATTATTGTGGGGGAGGGGGACCAATCGTGAGGGCCCAAAGAGCCCGATTTTGGTAGCGGGGTTCGGGGGCATGCTCCCCCGGAAATTTTTGAAATCTAAGAGCCTTGAGCAAGACACTTTATCCACACTGTTCCAGTTCACCCAGCTGTAAATGGGTACCGATAATTCGTAGTTGCTTTGTAAATACGAATTACCGGCTTCTCTCAAAATATCTCTACCTATGTTCTTTCTCCCATTCTTGGGAGACGGCATGCAAGGTCCTAGAGCCAGTGCCGCCGTTAAATATAAGCAAAAAAAAAAAAAAAAAAATCTAAGAGGAGTCAAACGCCATTTCCTGCATTCTCAGCAAGTTTGAGGATGATAATATGTGCTTTATTACATAATTATTGCGGAATGCCCCCCACCTATATGATATCGAATGGATGAATGATATCACTTTTGGTCGTGTTGAATTAATGAAATATCATCCATTCTAGAAATAGAGGATCTCAAACGAGTTCCCATTTGATATGAGATTTATGAAACTATTACGAGGTTGAAGTTTCGTAGTCTGTTTATTTGGATTCCATATGTGTTCTTCGTTGTTTTTTTATACGGGGAATTAGCTCATTCTTTCCAAATAATGAATTTAACAAATAACCACGTTTAACAGTTTTATTTTATATGTTTCTTGTTTGTTGTCATGTCAATATATTACCGAATACAAATGTAACATGTTTAAGATGTATCTCTAAACCCACTGCCAGCGCGCCAAACGGCGGCTGTATATGCGTTTATTACTTTTACATGATGTATCCTTGTGAACAACTATTTTGAAACTCCCGGAATATATTTCCAATTTTAAATTGCAAACATAATGGTTACACTGGATTAACCAATCAAATTGTTTATTATGCACCACGTGATATCAGAATGTATAATCTCATTTACATAATGGCCCTATGATGTTGTTTTAGGGTCCTGGGGCCCGTTTCACTAAGCTTCTTACGACTAAAATGTTCATAAGTGCAAATTTAAGATCTTCTGTAAATTTCAATTGATGGATTTACATTTATTGAGCCTATGCTCAATAAATGTAAATTCGATAATTATTTACAAGAAAACAATGTTAATGTGAAATGTACAGACTATCATAATTTTGCACTTACGAATATTTTAGTCGTACGAAGTTTAGTGAAACGGCCCCCAGGGTCTCACCGTGGACAAAGACTCAAACTTTCTTTGTTTCAACATCTGGAATGAGATTACTTATCAAACTTATGTGTACTTATCGGCTGTCAGCTTGGACTGTTGATGGCTTAATCTTGACAGAGTTGCATAACATACAGACAAATTAATATGCCGATTTTCGACTTTAATATCTGTGAAAAATAAAACAATTTTCGCAATTCTTTGAATAAAAGTTCAATATTAACCCTGACTTGGAAATAAATACAATATTTAAAATCCATGTAAAATAACAAACATTCTGATATGAATATTGTAACAAACGCAAGCGAGCGGTCTTACGATTTGTTGTTGCGTCAGGATGGCTTATGCAGAGTCAATGGAATATGTTTATTCCGGTATTCAGTTTATTATCTAAGTGTTATTCTACAACAAGACCATGACGGGTCAGCCATCTTGCCAGATTTGCGAGATCGCCAAAAATGATGTCATCACCATGAGACTTTTAACAATTTCACACATTAAAACAGCTCAAAACCTATCTGGCACATCCCAAATATGTAGTTTGTATATGTATCTTGGTATTTACATAGGTAATCAAGAGTGGTTCAGTTATTCGATAACTTTATGGGACAATTTTGATGCGGAGACGCTGGCGTTTTCGCATTCAAAATTGAGCGCCACTTCAACTTGATTTTATCCTTAGAATCAACCAACACAGGAATTTACAGTCTGAAACTTTGTGTAAATGTTCGTCTTACACATTAATTAGGATTTACATACCAAACATCGTGAATATCTGATTAAATAGCTTTAATTTAGCAATTATAATGTGCTTCTCAGGATCTGTCAGATTTGGCAGATCTGTCAAACATGGCAGCTGTCAGAGAGAAATCATGAACATGTCAACTTGCCAGACTTGGAATGTAAACAAATATAGGACACATAGGCATACAGGATGTGGGTCAAGACTCTCATAAGATTCCGTTTTGCAAGTAAAAAGTGAACTAGTCATTGAAACACTTCCATCATCCTAAGAACAAGACTGCCAGACACTGTCAGCAAGGTTGCCATACATGTTAGTCAGTCTTTCCACAATTCTGTCAAGTTGCCAGATTTCTTCCTGTGACCTTAAAAGCTATCAGGCATGTTTGTCTTAGTGAAAATGTGAAATTATAGGGCTGAATTACCATTATATTAGCTACAGAGTGTAGATATGTCAATAATAATACCATATTTAGCTTGTCAAAATGAGTCGTGTACCCCCACCCACTCACTTTGCATGGCGGTTATAATTACACTCAGGTTCTATTCTGTTACATTCTCCCCACCTTAAAATATATAATACTTAATTATCTTGAATAAAACCATGTTCAAGATAAAATATAAAAACAAAATAGACCATATTAAACTGTCTGTCAAATTGCTCGAAAGTTTATGCTCTATAACGTACCGGTAAGTACTTAATCGGATATAATGTCATCGGATAGTATGTTAGTTCCTAATACAGTATTGACCCTGACTTCTCTGTTGAGCTATGTGCGGAATGTTGTTGTTCAGTCATCGATAGATCGTCTACTAGTCATTCCCTTAATCCGCTCCATCCATCCATTGCACGATATATGCTGCCAGTCAACCAATACCGCATAGTAAAGTTATTCGGTTATATCTATGACTTATTCTAAATGATGAATTTACTTGAGGACCGAACTGTTGCCAAATGTTTTCTGTACTTCAGGACAATATACAGTTAGCTTTTACACATAGACTTCAACAATTTGATTCATGAGTACGAACTTCAGTCTCTCTTGAAAGATGATTCCTCATCGATACAGTGTATATGATTTCAAGATTACCGAAGTTATTCGTAACCCTGTTTATATAGCCCTATGTCGATGAAAGGATAATCTATGTTCCGTTGGATAAGAATTTACTAGTTATCAGCTCCCATCAGTTCCACACAAACAGTTAATCGCGATCAGTAGAGCCTATGGATGATCAGGCCAAACCCCTACCGATTTCTAAAATACCACATTGTGCACAATGCTTCACTCCATCCATGATCACTATTGATCAATTAAATTCACCAGTGTAAAACTTATCCATGTGTCTAGTGTCCTAATGTAGAGTTATTGTATCTTCATTAGTCCATGTTCTTATTTATTGCCATTTTCAAGACTGACTGATGTGCTTCTCATTGATTACTCAAGTCCATTTCAGTAACATTTAATAACGAATAAAACAACCCAACAATTAACAATTTGAACATTTGTTATACTTCAACTTCACATGTCCGCACCCCTTCTGTCGGAATGTCCCTCATCGTAGTGGAATGATCCGGCATTGTACTCAAAATATTCAGGCAAGTCGTAGACAGGTCCTAGGTTGCTTTCGGTTGGATACATCCATTGGTGTGTTTCATCATAAAAATATTGCTAATTTTATTGCTGTAGTTCAAGTCTGTCTAGTCGTTCCATGATCATATTTAATGATGATTTGATGTCTCCTTTTCTATCGTTGTCCTCGGGTGGTAATGCTGCAATCATTCTGATGTTTGGTAAATGTGGATCTGAACGTCCATAAACACTTTCATATGTTTCCACAATTTGAATGACATCGCTTACTGTTTGACATTGACTGGTTATACATTCGTATCTGATGTCAGGATCTAAACTTTGGTAGATAGTGCTTAATGCCATGAACTGATGTGTTTTACTGTCAACACTGGGATATGCCTTCTTTGACAACTTTAATGTATCATTTGCATATTTTGCTATAGATTCTCATTGTGGCCGTGTCCTAGTATCAAGTTGTGTGATGTACTTTGACTGTTGCTTAGTCATACCAAACTCTTCTCTTAGTAGTTGCACAAGCACATAGTAATTGTCCCTTGTTTTCCTGTCCAAGTGTGTGTAGAATTTACAGCGTCGCCACGAAGTGATGCTCCAAGAAGTAAAGCTTTATCAAAATATGTATACTGTCCAAGTTTACAGCACACTTCAAATTGTGTTATGTATATTTCCCATTCTTCTATTCCAGCGTATGTGTCTGGTTTTAACGTCATTTCTGCTACTGTGTTTGGAGGTGGTGAGTAGGGTGGTCTGTCTTTATAATGGTCGTGGTCACTACGGGTATCCGCAAGTCGTCTGATATCATGTTCCGATGCAGTTCTACGATGTGCCGTCCTAGGTGTTCTATCTGTGTCACTGTCCTTTCTATTTGCTGGTATTGTTTTCTCTGTTGTCTTGTCGGTGTCGTTTTATGATCGCCATCATTGTCACTTTTGTCGTCCGCCCAGTACTCGTCATGTTCGTATGGTCTTGTGGGTTCAGCTGTGGCCGTATTCTCGCTTTCCATATAAGTTCCACTTCAGAATTCGTGTTCGACATAGTGAAGTTAGTTGGGGTTATAGTTGAGTTAAATTACAAAAGCTCAATAAATATATCCACAATGAAAATTTTATTTTTCAGAAATGTTCTTGTTGCAACTTTTCCTGGTTTGAACAATCTTCTACTAAATTTTGTGTTGCAATTTGTCCTGGGTTCAGCCAATTATTTGATATCCTTATGAGTAGTCACTAGTCAAATACACTTCAAAATCTGTTTAATACTAATTAATTATGCAGTTCCACTCACTTAATTCATTTTCACCCATTTTGGTCAGTTTCCAATAATTGCCTTATTTTGTCTCTGGAGCTTTACAATCAAGTCGGGTACTTTTATTGAACTGTCAAAACACAGTAAATTCCACTCTTCTGACGCCAAGTGTAACAAACGCAAGCGAGCGGTCTTACGATTTGTTGTTGTGTCATGGGGGTTATGGAGAGTCAATGGAAGATGTTTATTCAGGTATTCAGTTTATTATCTAAGTGTTATTCTACAACAAGACCATGACGGGTACTGGTTACAATCAGGTGACGACTACTGATCACTGGCGAGAATATGCCACATATATGTTATCCCTTTGCTCTTATGAGCTGAACAATTCGATCCTAGCCAATTGGGTTGTATTTATAGGTTCTGAAACTGTACCACATGACATCACTTGACCAATCATGATGCTTGGGCGTCGGGCAAATCAGTGAAAAATGTCAGCCATCTTGCCAGATTTGCGAGATGGCCAAAAATGACGTCATCACCATGAGACTTTTAACAATTTCACACATTAAAACAGCTCAAAACCTATCTGGCACATCCCAAATATGTAGTTTGTATATTTATCTTGGTATTTACACAGGTAATCAAGAGTGGTGCAGTGATTTGATAACCTTATGGGACAATTTTGATGCGGAAACCAAAACAGGAATTTACAGTCTGAAACTTTGTGTAAGTGTTCGTCTTACACATTAATTAGGATTTACAAACCAAACCTCGTGAATATCTGATTAAATAGCTTTAATTTAGCAATTCTAATGTGCTTCTCAGGATCTGTCAGATTTTGGCAGATCTGCCAAACATGGCCACTGTCAGAGAGAAATCATGAACATGTCAACTTGACAGACTTGGAATGTAAACACATATAGGACACACAGGCATGCATGATGTGGGTCAAGACTCTCATAAGATATTCCGTTTTGCAAGTAAAAGTGAACTAGTCATTGAAACACTTCCATCATCCTAAGAATAAGACTGCCAGACACTGTCAGCAAGGTTGCCAGACATGTTAGTCAGTCTTTCCACAAATCTGTCAAGTTGCCAGATTTCTTCCTGTGACCTTAAAAGCTATCAGGCATGTTTGTCTTAGTGAAAATGTGAAATTATAGGGCTGAATTACCATTATATTAGCTACAGAGTGTAGATATGTCAATAATAATACCATATTTAGCTTGTCAAAATGAGTCGTGTACCCCACCCACTCACTTTGCATGGGGGTTATAATTACACTCAGGTTCTATTATGTTACAATATTGACCGACATCGACCAATACTTGTAAAGTTGACATCTTTGTTAAATGATTGTCTCTTAAATAACACAACTATTTTGCAACCTGTGAAGACCCAGATCAGCCTGCACATCCGCGCAGTCTCATCATGACCTACACCGCTCGCTACTGTATGGGGCGGTCCAAATCCCAGTTCATAACAAAACGATTCACGCACAGTTTATGCTCTGGCGAGGTGCATAAAATTGCGGACGAGTTTCATAAATCTGATATCAAATGGAAATGAGTTTGATATTGTGTTTATCACATGACTTCACCCTCCAAAGAGCATTCAACGTGGAGATATCTACTACGTTTCAGTGAGCAGACGCTATTGATTATTTTCGCATGTAGTTAAAAATCTCCATAGAGAAAAATTGTTTTAATCCCTGCAAGAAAATTATTATATAGAGGATATTATTATATAGAGGATATTCCATCGTACATTTTGAATAGCGGGAAATAATACACGAGTGCGTCGGCTTCCGCCAAAGCAACGAGGGAGCGTAGCGAACGAGTTGCTTGCGCGGACGCCGACGGACACAAGTGTATTATTTCCGCTATTCAAACATGTACAATGGAATATCCAATTTATTACATTTCCACTGCGGATATATATGCACATTCAGTCTATTTTTGAGATTATAATCAATGAATTGTGATGTGTGCATGAATAGTTATACAATGACGTGTTTTCCCGCGTTTTGTGTGACGTCAAGTAATTTAAAGTAAACGTTTTGAAATCCAAATTACGCAGCTGTTTCTATGAGCCCGATATATTTGAGTGCATGTTTGGAATGTATTCAATCACATTAACAGTCTAGTTTAGTCGAGACCCTTTTAGTTTGACTGTAATACAAATTAAAACATTTTGCATGGTAGCTCATGGTTTCTAAGAAAACAGGCGCGGAATTACGTGTGTTCTCTTCACGGTGTATTATTTGTAAGGAGTTGATTACGGGCTTTCTCTCACAGCGAAACCCGGGAAAATAATTTGCAAGAGTGTAATAAAACTATGTTATATTATAGGTTCCTGTTCTTTGTAAGCACTTCATATTACCAAACGGGAGCACATTCGAACATTTTCAGTAATTTTATCGAGTCACTGACACTTCTGATGCAGTTTCAAACATGATGACGTCAACATCAAAACATCATTGCTTGTCGCGCCATTACGGACGTCATGTGGAACGTCTCCATTTTATTAATTTGATTTGACATAACGTTGGCCCAAAATACGTTATCACATTTATGAAATCGGTTACAGCACGGAAAAACAATGTTTTCATGTGATAAAGGGTGAAATCATTCGTTTGAATAGGTAAAACCATTGATCCAACGCAAAAGGATTAGCACATGATCATCTATTCCTATTTGAGTGGGTGATACATGTATCACATATTTGATTGGGTGATATCACTATTTTGAAACAACCATTAAGAGTGATAACACCTTTTCAAATTAGTGATATCACCCATTTGAACAACAATGTGACACAGGTTGAAGTAACGGACCGAGGTCTATAAATACAGTAAATATGCCTAAAAGCATCAATAAACGAAAACAAAAATGTGTTTTACTCCCTCCATATAAAACATGTGTTAGCTTATTTCTTTTTCGTTTATTGATGCTTTATTGGGCACAGGCGCTAGGCATGTCAATAGGGTAGTGTATTATACATTTTCAGACTACGTTTTAATTATAGTTTATCTCCCTTGATATAGCATAGTATGTCACGCAAATGTATATGGGGGCAGCCATATTGTCGTGCTATGCCTAAGTGGCGAGTACGACCAAGAAAACTTATCCTATGTCGTTTTGGTATGTCTTGCTTTGTATCTAAAACTCTGCATATACTATTACATGTATCTACAGTTTTCACAGTTCTGTGCTCAGTTTATCAGTTAAATTCTGGAAGATACTGATCAAGACATTTCGTGCGTATACATACAGCAGCTATTATATTTAGGTCTCACGGGGCAGTACGTACGGAGCTAGCAGTAAAAGGAGGTGGAATGTTTTCTATATATTTCAGTACTGACCCTGCAAGTTACACCAGTCTGTTTTACAAAGTTACCTTGCCCCACACATTGATCAGTTTATGTGGAAATAACATATTTCGGTATTTTCAGTACTTTGATTTGTTTCTACATTTCTAAAAAAATATAATACACTGTTCTATATAAACTGATCTAAGTATACTGATTTATTATATACCTACCCATGAAATACATAGTTATACGATGTAAATAAAAGTCATATGTTCTCATCGATGAAATAAACATATTCCGGTGAAAATACTACTTCCGCTATCTATATTCATAACGCGCACCTGCAGTGCCGGACTGCAAATAGGCTGCAAATAGACATTCATTACCGTATACAGTCTAAACAACTGCTAATTTCCATGGAGCGGTATATAATAAATAGAATATTCATAAGTGGAATATTCATATTCGTGGTGTGAAATGTCCATATTTCACTCGTGCCTAACGGCACTCGTGACATATGGACATTCCACACCACTCGATGAACATATATGTCATATTCGTTGCAAAAATATGAATATCCTCTATATATTGGCCGCAAAACCCCATTTCCCCAGTGACAGCCACATCTTGGGTACATAACGACACATGTTGCGAGATTGTACTTCAAATGACGCAAATGGACCTATTAAAGCTTGGTGTTGATCACAGGTTCTCGAAACGTGGATATAAAACAACAATGCACAGGGATATGATGTATATAGCATTGTAGCTACATATAAGCTATAAATTAAGTGACGTCATCCATCACTCTGGAATGATTTTGTTGTAGTTTGCACAACCATACAAACACATGTGGCTTAACATGTTCAATCCTATAGACCAGGGGCCCGTTTCACTAAACTTCGTACGACTAAACTGTTCGTAAGTGCAAATTTAGGATAGTCTGGAAATTTCAATTCATGGATTTACATTTATTGAACCTAGGCAGCATATGCTCAATATATGTAAATCCAATAATTGTTTGCAAGAACTCACAGACTATCATAATTTTGCACTTACTAATATTTTAGTCGTACGAAGTTTAGTGAAACGGGCCTCAGAACACCAAAATGTTCAATCATATAGACCAGAACACCAGCATGTTCAATGCTATAGACCAGAACACCGACATGTTCAACCATATAGACGAGAACACCAACATGTTCAATCCTATACACCAACATTTGCAAATACCCAAAGGCGCCGGAAGCATCATAAGATTCAGTGGTCCGGCGAATCTACTGGGTGCCCTCGCTACCCATCCAACGTGAATGTTGTTACATATCAGTTGAACCATGAATGTATCGGCCGCATGGGTTGGGCATATAATGAAAATATGGTTGATGATAAAGACACATGTGGAGTTTCGAGTGAATTGGTGAAGCGGTTTCAGAGATATAGTGTTCTTAAAATCTTTAACCTAAATCCAAAAAAATAATTAAAGTAAATTTCAAGTTGACCTTGACATTGGGTACAGGGGCCGCACGGATTGGGTTTATAATTAATATATGGATGATAATAAAGACGCATGTGAAGCTTCGAGTGAATTGGCGAAGCGGTTTCAGAGATATTGTGTTCTTAAATGTACATGCCCACTCAGTAGACACAAAATGTTCTTTATATCAGAGACATCATCTGAGACATTTTATGGCAAATAAACATTCATTCACCACTACCCCATTATTTATTGGCAGAATTATACATTTTATATCAGACGTATATTTGCACACTTATGTCAGGGGCGATAACCGTGTTTTCTTAAACTTAACGGACATTACTATTTATTCTCCGTATCAATTTGTTGATGTGCAATGATCATACTTTGTAATCTGTCGAAAATATTATTTTTTCAAGTGACGCATTTAATTAGTATAAATAATTAAAAAATATCATGCCTCATTTACATATGAAAATAGCCTGATACCACTGCGCGTCGCTATCAGTAAAATAAACATAACTAAATGATTATATCTGTATAGCGGGCAGTCGTAATGTTTAGAACTGGTGGAATAGTGACATAATTATACTCTTATTTAATTCCTATAATAAAGAACAATTTGTGTATACTGAGTGGGTATGTCGACGACCAACGTAGATCCAGATCAGCCTGTGTATCCGCACAGTCTAATCAGGATATGCACTGTTCGCCATTCCATCAATGAAACACCCGTAATGTTTTTTACAAACCATATACGAGACACCCCATGTGATTTTGTACCTTCGGAATACGTTTACAAAAAATACAATAGTTTTCATAAATAAAGTCAAAAGTTGACAACATTTTCAGAGTACGCCATTTACGGAAAACAGTGTCAATTGTGTAAACGCATTTCATGAAATTACGCAGATGTCCGAAGGTACAAATCCAAGGTGCCCTCCGAATCAAAGTGCATATTCTGTTATTGTGTCTTTAATATGTAACGGATTTTGATGAAATATGGCGCATCAAACGCGTCTTGTTAAGCTGCATTTGGTGGTCTCGTTACATTGGCACAAACTTCTGTCGTTTTTGCGAATAATTGATTTCCGTGTTTAATGTCAACACTGAAACGGAAATCGATTCTTCGCAAAAACCACATAAGTCTGTGCCGAACTCCCGGGACCACCAAATGCAGCACACGAAGACTCGTTTGCTGCGCCATATTTCATCAAAGCCCGTTGCCTATTCGGTGCCGTAACCGGGAAGATAAAAAATAGGAGGCAAAACAAACATGTCCGCTCTCCGGTTCATTCATATCTAGACTATAGACCAATATTTGAAGACGAAATCCTAAAAGAGGCCAAAAAACGAGGAGGCAACTGCATCAGTGTCGTTACGGCCCTGCTATTAACCTTTAGCAAGCTGATCGCGAAAACTGTCGTCTGCTGTTGCTTTACATTTTGCCCTGTTTCTCAATAAAACCATGGTTTGACAGCATTTTAGAATCATTTCCATTGGAAATGATTCTAAAGTGCTGAAATAAATCGAAAATAAAACATAAACAGCAGACGACAACATTTCATTCAGCAGGCTAAGGGTTAAAGAAATTGTCAAATAGTACTTACTTTGCAAGGGCGGATTCACATTTTTAAGCTATTTGTAGGTGTTGACGGGATAAATAGAATAGTAGGTTAGTACCGTGAATGGCAACAAAATATCTAGCGCTGCACGGAAACGGGATGTGCTCGGCAGAGCATCGCCCATCCCGTTTCCTAAGCCTTGCCATATATTGTTTCCCATTCACGGCACTAACATACTATTCTCCATAGATCCGTAATATGAACGTAACTATTAGTTTACCAGGAAGCAGGAAGATTTTTAGTTATGAAACTAAATGCCTAAAAATAACTTATATTAAAGGTACATGCCCACTCAATAAGCACATGTTTTTTCTAGGAATTAAATAAGTGTATAATTGTGTCACTATTCCACCAGTTCTAAACAATACAAATGCCCGGAAAACAGATATAATCATTTAGTAATATTTATTTTACTGATAGTGACGGGCGTTTTTTGAAGGACATATTTCAAATGTGGTAACTCACGCATAATTATCTCTTTGCGCCATTTTCTGTTGTATTTAGGACTTTGTTATCGAGTTGTTCGACACCTAATGAGTTCAAGTATGTGGTTTCAATGTCTGTCATCGATAATATCTCCTTCTGTTTGGTACGAATGTCAATTAAGTTTATTAACTCAATTAGGCATGCGTTTTGCCACGAATTATCGTGTTGTTCTTTGCTGTTTTCATGTTCAGCTTCCCTTAGGATGTAGTACACATTAACATTCCAGCATTGCTTGTGATATCTTACATGTACATCAATAGCATGTGCATCGCCTGCTGATATAGCTGTACTTAGTCGCGTACTCAACTCCAGATTTCCCGAAATTTCAACTGGGCGCTGCAATTTCTTACCGGCATTGTCTGTACCAACTGTGAATAATGTAACACCATCGCTATTCTGACAGACAAAACACGTGGTTTTGTCATGCGGAACTGTTTTTGATCGTGTGTAAGAACTGGGGGTAGACGGTGTGTCTTCCATTTCACTGCTATTGAGTTTCTTACCTTTGTGCTTCACAGTCACTGCTCAAGTTGAAACACTGTATGCATGCCGTTTTCTAGCTGCTTCTAGCTTTGTATTGTGCGTTGTATCTGAGTAGCATGAGCGATGCCAAACAGCTCCGTGCGTTTGTAGACTATCACTTGTGTAGCCCACGAGTCGGTGGTTGATCTATGCAAAATCGCCGCATGCGACCAGTATATACATATCAGCACGTAAACACACGCAAATTGATCTGGGTTTTAATGAATACAGTATAGCATGTGAATGAGCAACTGCATAGTTAGTTTATAAACAAATTTAGTTAACTGAGACTACCAAACCTTGTACAATTAGGACTTTATACGGGTCGGCAATGTCATAAGGTATATTTTTCAATGCAAAAATATAATACTCTGATATAGCTTGATTGAAAATATGTAATTCGCAGTTTAGTTTGAATAAATATCTCGTATAAGAATGATATAATAAGAAACTTTTGTTTATGGTGGCCATTTTTCAGTTCAAAATCGAGGTCGAAAAGGTTATTTTCGCAAATCGCAACATCGATTTTCGAATTCCATGTCCAATTTCCATTTAAAAAATGTATAGTTTTAAATTATCAGGTCACTCTCCACGAAGCAGAATGTAAACTAAGAACGCTTCAAACGCACATTTGGAATGACTACGCCGTCATAACTCTTATGTAATGCAGTGCAACGAAATGTAATTAGAGTTATGTACTCAGAACAAACATTTTCTATATAAAATGTACTACAGTGAAACATCTCCAAACCGGAAACCCAACGTGTCAAGTTTGGAGAAGTTCAACTGTAAATCAGACATGTGAGCTCTTCATGACACATTCTAGTGTTTCTGGGAGGTCCCCAGGGTGTCCTGTTTGGAGATGTTTCACTGTAGATCAGACATGTGAGCTCTTCATGACACATTATAATATTTCTGGGAGGTCTCCAGGGTGTCCGGTTTGGAGATGTTCCACTGTAAGTCAGACATGTGAGCTCTTCATGACACATGCTAGTGTTTCTGGGAGGTCCCCAGGGTGTCCAGTTTGGAGATGTTCCACTGTAAATAAGACATGCGAGGTCTTCATGACACATTCTAGTGTTTCTGGGAGGTCAACAGGGTGTCCAGTTTGGAGATGTTTCACTGTAAATCAGACATGTGTGCTCTTCATGACACATTCCAGTGTTTCTGGGAGGTCAACAGGGTGTCCGGTTTGGAGATGTTCCACTGTAAAAAAGACATGTGACCTCTTCATGACACATTCTAGTGTTTCTGGGAGGTCCCCATGGTGTCCGGTCTGGAGATGTTCAACTGTAAATCAGACATTTGAGCTCTTCATGACACATTCTAGTGTTTCTGGGAGGTCCCCAGGGTGTCCGGTTTGGAGATGTTCCACTGTAAATCAGACATGTGAGCTCTTCATGACACATTCTAGTGTTTCTGGGAGGTCCCCAGGGTGTCCGGTTTAGAGATGTTCCACTGTAAAAAAGACATGTGACCTCTTCATGACACATTCTAGTGTTTCTGGGAGGTCCCCATGGTGTCCGGTCTGGAGATGTTCAACTGTAAATCAGACATTTGAGCTCTTCATGACACATTCTAGTGTTTCTGGGAGGTCCCCAGGGTGTCCGGTTTGGAGATGTTCTACTGTAAATCAGACATGTGTGCTCTTCATGAAACATTCTAGTGTTTCTGTGAGGTCCCCAGGGTGTGCAGTTTGGAGATGTTTCACTGTAGATCAGACATGTGAGCTCTTCATGACACATTCTAGTGTTTCTGGGAGGTCCCCAGGGTGTCCGGTTTGGAGATGTTCCACTGTAAGTAAGACATTTGAGCTCTTTATGACACATGCTAGTGTTTCTGGGAAGACCCCAGGGTGTCCAGTTTGGATATGTTCCACTGTAAATCAGACATGTGTGCTCTTCATGACACATTCTAGTGTTTCTGGGAGGTCAACAGGGTGTCCGGTTTGGAGATGTTCCACTGTAAAAAAGACATGTGACCTCTTCGTGACACATTCTAGTGTTTCTGGGAGGTCCCCCGTTTGTCCGGTTTGGTGATGTTCCACTGTAAGTCAGACATTTGAAATCTTCATGACACATTCTAGTGTTTCTTTGAGGTCCAAAGGGTGTCCGGTCTGGAGATGTTCCACTGTAAATCAGACATTTGAGCACTTCATGACACATTATAGTGTTTCTGGGAGGTCCCCAGGGTGTCCGGTTTGGAGATGTTCCACTGTAAATCAGACATGTGACCTCTTCGTGACACATTCTAGTGTTTCTGGGAGGTCCCCAGGGTGTGCAGTTTGGAGATGTTCGACTGTAAATCAGACATGTGAGCTCTTCATTACACATTCTAGTGTTTCTGTGAGGTCCCCAGGGTGTCCAGTTTGGAAATGTTTCACTGTAGATCAGACATGTGAACTCTTCATGACACATTCTAGTGTTTCTGGGAGGTCCCCAGGGTATCCGGTTTGGAGATGTTCCACTGTAAGTAAGACATTTGAGCTCTTTATGACACATGCTAGTGTTTCTGGGAGGTCCTCAGGGTGTCCGGTTTGAGAATGTTCCACTGTAAGTAAGACATTTGAGCTCTTTATGACACATGCTAGTGTTTCTGGGAGGTCCCCAGGGTGTCCAGTTTGGATATGTTCCACTGTAAATCAGACATGTGTGCTCTTCATGACACATTCTAGTGTTTCTGGGAGGTCCCCAGGGTGTCCGGTTTGGAGATGTTCCACTGTAAAAAAGACATGTGACCTCTTCGTGACACATTCTAGTGTTTCTGGGAGGTCCCCCGTTTGTCCGGTTTGGTGATGTTCCACTGTAAGTCAGACATTTGAAATCTTCATGACACATTCTAGTGTTTCTTTGAGGTCCAAAGGGTGTCCGGTCTGGAGATGTTCCACTGTAAATCAGACATTTGAGCTCTTCATGGACATTTCTAGTGTTTTTCAGGAGGTCCATGTGTCCTGTTTGGAGATGTTCACTGTAAATCAGACATTGAGTCTTCATGACACTAGTGTTTCTGGAGGTTCCCCAGGTGTGGTTTTGGAGATGTTCCACTGTAAATCAGACATGTGACTCTTCATGACAAATTCTAGTGTTTTGGGAGGTCTCTTCCATGAAACATTCAGTTTAGTCTGGGAGGTCCCCAGGGAGTCTAGTTTGGAGATGTTCCACTGTAAATCAAATATGTGAGCTTTTCATAACACATTCTAGTGTTTCTGGGTGGTCCCCAGGATGTCCGGTTTAGAGATGTTCCACTGTAAATCAGACATGTGAGCTCTTCATGAAACATTCTAGTGTTTCTGGGAGGTCCCCAGGGAGTCTAGTTTGGAGATGTTCCACTGTAAATCAAATATGTGAGCTTTTCATAACACATTCTAATGTTTCTGGGAGGTCCCCAGGGTGTCCGGTTTGGAGATGTTCCACTGCAAAAAAAGACATGTGACCTCTTCGTGACACATTCTAGTGTTTCTGGGAGGTCCCCCGTTTGTCCAGTTTGGTGATGTTCCACTGTAAGTCAGACATGTGAAATCTTCATGATACATTCTAGTGTTTCTGGGAGGTCTCCAGGGTGTCCGGTCTGGAGATGTTCCACTGTAAATCAGACATTTGAGCTCTTCATGACACATTCTAGTGTTTCTGGGAGGTCCCCAGGGTGTCCGGTTTGGAGATGTTCCACTGCAAAAAAAGACATGTGACCTCTTCGTGACACTTTCCAGTGTTTCTGGGAGGTCCCCCGTTTGTCCGGTTTGGTGATGTTCCACTGTAAGTCAGACATGTGAAATCTTCATGACACATTCTAGTGTTTCTGGGAGGTCCCCAGGGTGTCCGGTGTGGAGATGTTCCACTGTAAATCAGACATTTGAGCTCTTCATGACACATTCCAGTGTTTCTGGGAGGTCCCCAGGGTGTCCTGTTTGGAGATGTTCCACTGTAAATCAGACATGTGAGCTCTTCATGACACATTCTAGTGTTTCTGGGAGGTCCCCAGTTCCTCCGGTTTGGAGATGTTCCACTGTAAATCAGACATGTGAGCTCTTCATGACACATTCTAGTGTTTCTGGGAGGTCGCCAGTGTGTCCGGTTTAGAGATGTTCCACTGTAAATCAGACATGTCAGCTCTTCACGACACATTATAGTGTTTTGCAATCATGAAAAGTCATTGAAATCATATGTCATACATAACAACGAAACACATTGAAGGTAAACATCCATATTTTCTCGACTGTCTGGTTTAGATGGGTTCCACTGTAATTGTTAGTTATTTTATCATGTATAAGATGATATGCGTTGATTGAAACATCTTGACCGATAGCTTTACGTTTTCTCTTTTAAAGGCAACAGGCTGCACTATTTCGCTACACCACGCTACACAGTAAAATGTGCGTATTAAATGTACATGCCCACTCACTAGGCACAAACTGTTCTTTATATCAGAAACATCATCTGAGACATTTTCTAGCAAAATTATATTATATCTGTATAGCGGGCACGTGTAATTTTTAGAACTGGTGGAATAGTGACACAATTATACACTTATTTAATTCCCATAAATAACATGTTGTACCTACTGAGTGCGCATGTAGCTTTAAATAGAGTTGATCAGTTCTAATAAGCAATTTAGAATGTTTTGTCTTCGATCGAATGGTGAGGGGGGCATATAGTATTACCGGCGTCCGTACGTACGTACGTACGTCCCGAAACCTTATCGCTCGTGTAAATGGCTTATATTTTCTGTTTCCTTGCCCTGATCTGCTTCACATTTCACACACACGCATTTCGCCAATGGTCCTCTGCCACGCTGTGACAAATCAACATTCGTCCCGCCCCCGTTAAGCCCAGGGTCATGGTCACAGACTTGGTGCGTTTGAAACCTTAATGCTCGGGTAAATGGCTTATAATTTCTGTTTCCTTGCTCAGATCTGCTTCACGTTTCACACACGCATTGCTCCAATGGTCCTCTCCAATACAACGCCGATACAGATCTTCCATTTTCTATATTTAGTTGGGCGTCTTGAATTATAAATAACTGTTTATATATTGTACCTGCATTTTCAGCTGCTTTAGAAATCTGAATTGTAATACCTTCACTCGCATTTTCTATTCTCCGTCCATTCCCATGTAAGCTATTATCATTTGTTGTTCTTAAGTCAAGCCAGAGTGCATATTATTGTTTTAATATATTTGCCAATTGTCACACCGGCCACATGACATTCTTTACTGACAACGTTCACTATCGGGTCATTAATATCTCCGCCGGCAAAGTGTTTGCGTATTTCATCCCACATATTATATGCTTTCATCCCTTGACTGTATAGTTGATTAGGTACACCCTCAATTGTTACTTCAACATTATTTATTTTTAGATTATAGCATTTTTCACTTTCTCTTGCAAAAGGTGCTGATTGCTCTTTAAATAACATTAAAATTCCCTTCATGGATCTAGCAGGCGTGTTTAAATTTATATTACATATAGAAACGCTTTTATTTCTAGTTATCTTTCGGTGCCGAAGAATTCTATCATTTTAGTATTAACATTTGTCCCATATATTGATTTTTTACCATAATCATTAAATGTAAGTTCATATTCGAGTCTATCACCCACACCAGATTGATAATATGGCATATGTGCTTCAAGAATTTCAAAATCTAATGGTATATAGAATCGATTACTAAATATATCTGAGATACCTTTAAATTATCTTCAACGTTTGCAGAACTAGCATTTGCTGCTCCAGTTCTTAATTTTGTTACATTTGAACCTGGACTAGTATCTATACCTTGATAAACCATATTGCCTCGCTCTGGTGGTGTTTTCCATAGGTCGCGATAGATGTAATACACATCTGAATAGTCAACTGACATAATTTCATTACCAGATATTTTAATAGTTGTTTTCTTGACTATCGCCAGATTTTGAACCACTCTGCGATCGTCGTCAATGGATGCTAATGCAATTGTAAAAGCTAAACTAACTGTCAAATCGTTTGGTCCTAAATTTGTGAACCGCACTAAAAGCTGCTGATTTTGATAAATTGTAGATGGATTATTTGTAATGGTAATGGATTCTCTAATTCTTTTTACACCGAGAGGCTCTCTTAAATGTCTGTAGGGGTTAAGTTTTGTTCCGTATGTTGTTATTTATTTTTATTATTATTTATAAATTACTTAGTTTAAAATAATGAAAATAAATAATGGCCGAAGGTGGAGACTTTAAGAATTATGATAATGAGACAGCACATTATACTGGAACGATGTACGACTAACTCAACAAGGACGAACAGGTTTATTCTTAAAAACAATTACGGGTAAAGGAGCAGCGGAATTTAACAGGTTAATTGACCGGACCAAGTTTCCCGTAGAAGCAGTCACTAACATACAAACTCTAGAAAATGAAATTCCAAAGGTTGAAACTATAGAAATCTCCGAATTACCAAATACCGTTAATGAAGCAGAAACATCAGTAAACTAAATCATTGACACATTAGCAAAAGAAACATCAACTGCAATAACTGGTGATTTTGAAACTTTACCATTAAGAGAACTTAAATTTTTAAACAAAGCATTGCAACAAACAAAAGGTTATCTTACTAATAACATTGCAAAGTTAGATGAACTGAATAAAAATAAGGATGCAGCAGTTTTAAAGTTAGCAGCTGCAACTACATTTCATTCAGACAGCATAGAGGCACAACGAATAGAAAGACACATTGCAGATATTGTATCTGAGCGTTAAGTTATTTCAAATGATAAAGAAACCTTAAGAACCCAAATAAATAGAATAAAGAGTACAATCGAAAGAGTATTACACTAAGATACAACATTCAAATACAAACTAAAAACACTCTTCAAGGAACAGGGAATAACGATTGTTTCAGTTATAGCCGCTATTGTATTTATAATTTCCACTCTAATTTTAAGTATTACTGGAGGTGCAAGTGGTGCTGCAAGTATTCCAAAACCATCAGGAAAAGGAGGAGCTAAATAATTGATAAAGAAACAATTAAAACATCTTGGTTCATTACTGGGAATGTTAGCGGGGAAAGCAGCAGCTGCACTACCCGGATTAATTGGTACTATAGTAGCTTGTTTGTTGAAAACCGCAGAAGAAGCCGTTGGTTGGTTAGCAAATAATTGATGGGCTTTAATAATTGCAACTGCAGGACTTCTTTATATGTTTGCTAAATGTTATATTCTATCTCGATAATAAAACAATAATAAACCTAAACCAATTACAATACTACCGGTAACTAGTGCAGTTTTATAATTTTCATGATTGTCTGTTTCTATTTTTTCAGGTATTGAAATTGGAGATGCCGCTATAATGTTACGTTTGGAAATTGGAATTGTAGGAGGTTTGACATCAAGTGGCTTAATAATACTTTTTTTCTGTGTTTGTACAGGTGGTGGAACTAGTATGTTATTTACATTATTGTTAAAACCCAGTCGCAATTACTATTAAATTATTATAATTTTGAATTCTTCATATCTGTAAATACATGTTGCTTGGTGCCATATACAAACCAATTCCATATACAAAGTCAACTTTTGACCTTGCATATTTTAGTACATGTACATCCTGATAGTTTGAAATTATTGTTGGCAAGTCTACGGCTCTATTAATTGCATCATTAACATTGGCTACATATTGTTGTTGTGCATCAAAAGCAGTCCCAGTACCTACAATGGAAGTTCTTGTTTGGGATTGAGCCCCAAGCATTGACCAAACATAAACTCTAATACTATCATTCATCCGTTCAACTCCAGCTTGAGTAAATCCAAAGTTATCTAGAACCAAACTCGTCCAATCATTAGTGATATCAACGTTGTGTGTATAAGAATCGTTTACATTAAACAATGGTGCAGTTACACCTCCATGGCTTAACCTGTATGATACATTAGGTTGTAAATTCTAAGAAAAACTACCCAGATTATGATTCCCATTGTCTATTTTTTGTCTGAAATCCTTGTTTGGATTAATACCAAATTCAGTGCATATTCTATGGTAGGCCGAAAGATCAAAATTATTATCATACCATCAATAACTGTGGTCATCTGGTAAAGGAACTTTCATTTGGGTTAAGATTCGAAGTGTTTGATACATACTATGAAATATATATAATCAATCCAAACATGGGTCATCTAGTATTGCCAAGTGTTGGTTATATGAAACGCCACACCCACAAGTAGCACACCATATCGAAAATTTAAATTGATTATGATATCACCGCCTCGGATTATTCATCCAGTTATTGTATGCTTTGTTGTTGTTACCAACATTACCAGTTATTATGGGATTAGGATACCCTGCTAAGGCATTTGAATATGTAGCCTTGATACTTTTATCTTTTGTAACATAAACATCAACATTGAATAACATTGCTACTGTTTTCAAAGCATAAATATGGTTATTATCATAGTTGGCATTGTTATTAAATTTGAATGCCATTTTTAAAAAGAATAAAAACATGTATTATTTAACTTTAACAAATACAACAGCTACATCGCAAGACAGTATCAATAACAGTGACTCCAAACGACAAATATGTTTAAAACGTTTAACATACTAGGTTGGTTGGTGCAACCTGTTACATGATGTACAGTATGTGTGGGCTTCTATAAGTGGTCCCGACAGAATAGTTTCAATTCCAGCGGCTTTATATTCGTTTGGTAGGATGAGTACAATTTTAAGTAATGATGCCTTAACGCTGACCATAAATAAGTCCAACGGAATATGTACTTTACATATTCATCTGGGATATAAAGTGAACATACCAAGCGATATTCTTAGTCTGCTTGGGTTTACTATTAATCCAGATTGGGTACACGCAGGTTCCCATCCAGGTTCTAATACAATTAATTTTGTTAACAAATCTGTATATATTTATCTTGACCAAGTAAATACATCATATAATTTACTCAACGGTAAAAGGAGTAATTTCATTGGTGTTATACCAGTTCGCAAAATGATATTTGGAGAGTCAGATACTGTGACATTTGCACACCCAGAATATAGATATCTACAAAACGGCGATATAAACGACTTGAGACTTGAAATTAGGGATGAAAATAATAATGTAATTAGCAATCATAATTTGCCATTTATAATAACATTAGAAGTTATATAAAAAACAATGAGTATGTATGGAGCAGATGAAAATAGTCTTACATATTAGACGCTGGAGTTGTTCAATAAACATAAAAGAATAATAACTGTGTGGGCTGAATAGTCTGTGCCATTACGTGATGGTTCTACTGAATTTGCATTTGGAAATGGTGCTTCTGGTTTGCCCCATGAAAACTGTGGTTATACTATGATGTTCCGTGTAAGGGTTTTACGAATGGGTTTATGCAGTGTCACAAGAGATGGATTTGCAACTGATGAAGTAAAAATTGGGATTAGTATTAATGGCACTCCCAATGTGAATGCAACTTTAACAAAACATAAAGGACAGCGTTAGGCATATACAATAGTTCAAACTCCAATTGAACTTACCTCTGGAAGTGTATTAAATTTTATTTCACTTGCAGCATGTGGCAAAGCTTCCATTTCAATTGTAAATGTGTTAATTGAAATAGATAATTAAATATTACAAACAAAAAATGAATAGTAAACTGTATCCAGAGTTACCAGTTGAGGCTGATAATTATACGCTTAGTGAAATAAGTGCTTTAAAACATAAGCTAGAAAATGAAGTGGTGATAAGGAAAACAATACTAAATCAATATAAAAGAGCCGTGTTCAGTCTGGATTTTCTACTGTTGGTCTGGTAATGGGTGGTACGAGTGCCGGACTATTATTAACTGTTGTAGGAGTGCCAGTTTCATTGGGCCTTGGTATTGCGGGTAGCATATGTGGTGCATTTGTATTAACAAGCAAATTTATTAATACTAAACTACTGAAAAAGGCTGAAAAACATGATGAGATACGTAAGCGTGCAATGGCAAAACTTAATTATGTTGCAAATTAAGTTTCTACTGCATTACAAGATGGTAAGGTATGTGATGAAGAATTTAAATTGATTATTGGAGAGATGGATAAATATGAAACAAAAGAAAGCAGATGTTAGAAAACCTATAAAGTTTGAGATTTCTGTTGAAGAAAAAAAAATACTACGAGAGCAATTCAAAACAGATATGTTAAAAAATTTAAATAGGCAATCAATTTAGACTTTCATTTTAGTGCGGTGGGGTTAAAAAATAGGACTTAAAAGTTTTTAATAATTTTTTTAATAGACAAAATCAAAAGCAAGATACTTATTTTTCTTATTGTGTTTACATGGCTTCAAACCTAATGGTCTTACATAGTATGGCAACTCCTTATTTTTAGATTTAGTTTGTTCAATTTTAGATTTAAGATGAAGTGGTGCCCATACTTCAGTTTCATCGTGTAATGTTAAAATCATAGCTTCACCATTACTAGTTTCCACACATCTGTAATCTGTAATAGTATAGATTTCATTCTGTTTTAAATCTACCCATTTAATTGTGTTATATTCATTTTGTTCCTTGTGCCTTTGTTCAAACTTGGCTAGTGTGATTTGTTGATTCATTTTTTGTGTGTTATGCTATAGAAATGTATCTTAAATATAAATAAAAACAATGGAGAAAATGTATTACAGTCCCAAAGGATTTTGTAAAGGTTTAACAGCTGTTGAGAAATTAGCAAAAGCAGCTAAAGTAAGTGATAAAGAAGCATTGAATTTCTTAAAGAAACAAGCGGTATGGCAGATTTATTTACCCGAACCGAAGAAAATAGTGAGACTAAAGTTTGATGTTTCTAACAAGAATGAAGTTCATCAAGCGGATTTATTATTCCTACCACATGACAATGTTGGTCGAAAAACATATAAGTATGCATTGAAAGTTGTTGATATTGCTAGTAGATATAAAGAGGCAGAAACACTGACTTCAAAGGACAGCAAGGAAGTTGCTAAAGTTTTTGAAAATATTTATAAAAGAAAACTAACATATCCAAAATTATTACAAGTAGATCCAGGTAGAGAATTTATGGGATCAGATACAAAGTCCATGGATAACCATAATGTAAATATAGAACGCGGTGGAAGAGAAATTCATAGAGACCAAGCCATTTTTGAAAGATTCACTGGCTGAAAGATTGTTTGGTTATCAGTATGCTAAGGAGTTGGACATAGATTGGCTTGTTTAGTGTTAGTTTTGTTTTGTTTACATGTATTGCAGATAATTCATCTGAGAATTTAACATGTCTGTTGAAATTTGGTTTGGCTATGATTTTTTTAGTTTCTCATTTTCACTGCCGTCTGTTCTGACAAGTTTTATGTCCACTCGTTTGCGAATATTCTCCATTGTCTTGCCAAACACAGAGTTGTTCATTAGTTTGTAGAAATCTTTTTCAACTGCAGACTTTGCATTTTTACGGAACTCTGTGTTAAGACGAATGTATGGTTCCATCCATGGCTTCTCATTGAATTTTAATATTCTGTTTATTTTCTTGACTTTCATGCCAAGGGATTTATGCAGTTGTAAATTTCTGTAATGCACCACATATTTCTTCTTGTCCATCAAATTGCTGTTATTTTCTAGCAGTTCTGTTTGGTATTCTGAGAGCCATTCTTTCTTCACTGCTAATTTTTCTGGAGCAAGTGGATAGTCATTGTGTGATTTGTGTAGTTCTTTGGGATATTCTAAATCAACCTCGAGTATATATCCTTTTTCCTTTCTCCGCTTTTATCACATTTCGCCCTTCGCTATTTTTGGTTCTCCACTTGAATCCAGAGTATGGGAATGGCCGACTCATTGTACAGCCGTAAAGATTATTTGCATCATAATACATGATGTAGTTATTTTCTTTGTCTGGGTTGTAGTCAGCGACATGTGGATTGTTTGCTTTGGCATGCCTTTTGGATACCATACTTACACCCCCCCCCCCCCACGCATACCTTTCTCTATGAACAAATGCATATCGATATCTGTTAGCAGTTCTAAATCAATGTGTGTGTATTTGAGTAATGCATCTCATGATAAACCAGGGGCAGTGTAGTAGTGTAGTGGGTCAAGTTTGTATGCATTCATGCATGTTTTTCTAAATGTTTGGAAGACATCGGCAAGTAGAACAACATCAGTTTTGAGATATAAATCATGATAATCACCAAGAGTTTTACAGTTGAATTATTTCCATACCTTTTGTGCCTGTTTATTGTCTTCGGAGCTGATACTTTCATCTGTAAGACTGTTGTAAAACTTATCTATGGGTGGTAATTGTGTTTCATTGAATATTTCTTGGTTGTAATATATTCATAAGGATAAATTCCTTTACGCAGTAGTAGATTGGCTTGTTTAACAATGGCACTGTTCGTGATTTTGAAATCAGATTTGTCTGTTGCATCAACTAACTTTTCAAGTGAGGAAGCCATGAATTGAAAACTATCTAAGAATTTAAGTTGGGCAATGCTAAATGAGATGTACTTTTCGGCATTATTTGGTATACAGGTGATATTACTGTTTGCTTTGTGTATTTTTTGCATTATAAGATGACTATCATTCATATCCTTTGAGAATATGAAACACCACAGGGATTTTAGTTGTGCCTGGTTTTATTTTGAGTTTTAAGTTGCAGTTTCTATGTGCTGCACCTCTGTATTCACCTGTAAAGTGGCAGTGATCTCTTACTTTTTTGTTATTTAATTCGTTTTCACATAATCAAAAATGTGATGCGTTCTCATAGTCTTTTGTGTTTTTGTCTGTCATTATTAGGGGTTCAGGATGGGCAAATGTAATATTAATGTCACTGACCTCACATTCCAAATGGTTTAGGAATACTTCAACAACATCTTCACCTCTGTATATTACTGGTTCTTCTGCTTTACCATCATATCTGACAACTTGATAACCAAAGCCACCAGCTACATGTTCGCCTGTTTTTCTGATTTATCACCTGCTTTTTTGCTTTCTGGTTTGATTATGATTTCAAAGTCGGCATATATGGCATATGGGACAGTCATTTGGTTTTGATGGTTCTTGAATTTGATGTGGCTTTTATCTTTTTGGGGCATTTCTATTTGTGTTGCAGTTTTGTTGATGCCATCACAATCTTCTTTATGCTTGAGTAGTAAGTCTTCTTGTGAGAAGCCATATAGACAGCGTTCACAGAAGTGTGTTTTTCCTCCGTGTTTGTTGTTCTGGCCGTGAAGTAATCTATTTAGATTGTTAATCCAACAGTAATGATACTTTGTTTTTTTCTGTGGTTCTGAATGATAAACATCTGGGTTTTAATTGTCATCTATTATTCCTTCTTCAGTATCTTCATCAGGGTTATAATTTTCATTTAGTATTCCTTCTTCAACTTCTTCATCAGTATCAACTTCTTCATCAACTTTTATATCTTCTGATATCAAGAGCAAGTTAATTCTTTGCATTTCATTTGGTTGCTCTGATATGTAATATGGGAAGATGTTTTTATTTTCCTTTTTTTGATATTGTATATCCATAAACATTGATGGCAAGATTGAAGTGTTTCTCTACTTTTGATATTTGAGAGACTGGGGTGGGAAAGTCTACAATACATTCCATATTCAAGTTGTGTGCATATTTCCTATACCGAGATACTTTCATGTTTATGATGGCCATCGTCTGGGTATAAAGCAGAAAGTATTGCCCACTTTAAACACTCATTATCATTATTCTTTATGTTAATCACTGCTTGTTTGTTTGCTATTGCTTTGGGCAAAGAAATATATGAAGAACCTTTGAGGGGTTTATATGTTGCCACATTCAAATATAACTTGATGCAGTGATCTATCTCCAAACCTGAGGCTGTGTTTGTAAATTTCTCAATCCAAGTTTGTAAATAAGAAGTTTGTTTATTATACAATTCACCTACTTTAATTCCATCAAGAGCAGCACTTTGTTCTCCATGGTTTTGTCCAACTACATATTTTCTTTCTCCATCACCTTCATCTTTGAAGAATTTTACAGAAATACCAATTGAAAACTTCATACCATTGTATTCTTTTATATCTTGATTGATTTGATTTATTACAACATACTTTGTTTTCATTAAACATAATAGAAGGGTCTTTATATGTATGTGCGTCGATTTCATACGCTTTGGAATAATTCCTTGAGAATTTGTTTCAATTCATTGATAACATCTTTTTGCAATTCTGCATATTTCTGCTTATATCGTTTTTCTTTTTTCTTCTTGCGTCGGATTTTACGCAGATTTTCTAATGTGGTCAGCGATTTAATATCCGTCTGAACCTTTGATGGTTCTTTCGACGCTCGTAACCTTATTCTCAAATCATCATCAGTAATAACACCATTGCGGTGCAATTGCAAGAGATAATCTACATTTGTGCTCATGTTTATTATATTTTTATTATTACTTTTCTTATTTAATATAATAACTAATATAATAAAATAAAAAAATCGAATGCGCAATGTTGAAAGTTGCTAATAATGACCATTGTCATTTAAAACATACAAAAAAATCAAACTATTGCAGACTACATAATTATTTGATAAAGAAAAGTAAGGTAAAACCTTGCTTACGTTGCGGCAAAGGTACATGTTCCAAATTGCAGATTTGTGATAAATGTGGCGCCCATAATATTAGTTTAATCCGTAGATATTATAAAACAATTAAACCATTTATTACAGTTTGCCACAGGATAAGAAATATTGAATATTAGTATGTTTTTGTACAAAACACCTATATAGTCTTGTACAACAAGCATATTTGACATATATATGGGAAATAGTGATCCGGAACACAGAGCGAAGCAAAGCGGAGCGAATGGGGTCCGGATCACCATTCCCATATATATCTGCATCTTCGCTGTCTAGCCCAGATTCGACGGGCGTATTTTGTAACTTACGACACTCTTGTTTCGTAATAAAATCAATATTTGACCAAATTTCATGAAATAAAAAGAAGGCTCATTCTTAAATTTTCTTAAAATTTAATATTATCAAAAACAATATTGCTTTTGCATTGTTTATATGGCCATACAATTTGGGCCAGGTTGTGTACTCCGAACTACTTCAGAGCTCCAGATAAAGCTTACTATACCCTCTGATTTCAAAATCATTGCGTATTTTACTTTTACAAATGGATTTATTTATGCTAAATAGGGAACAAAGTATAACAAAAATATAACAAATTTAAACATTCACTTAATTGGGCTGCAAAAAAAACGAACACTGTTTGCTTTTTGCAGGTCAACTATTAGTAAGTGATTTTCAACTTTATGACAGTATTTTTACTACTCAATTTCCAAAGCAATGCGTATTTTAACATTGCTGTGTGTATTTTATACTCCCACTTTTGATAATCAATGCATATTTAGCTAAAATAATACAGTACGCACCTTATCTGGAGCTCTGCTACTTCACCGATAACAACAGTGGCATAGTTCTGAGTACATACATATAATTCCAGCAATTCCCTAACATTTGATTGGCCCGTAGCAAGTCTCTGTCCAAAATTTATATTCCAGTAAACTCCCACGCCGAACTACTTTCCGTAACCATGAGGCGCAGTTCAAATAGTTCTTAAGAAAACGGAAAATAAACACATTTTCTTGATGAATTTATTTCAAATGCTGGAATTATAAGGAATGAATTGCCTTTTTGTTGCATTTATCGGGGGTATAAACTTGGAAAAGTCGCGGGAATACTGGACGAGGCCTTCCGGCCTTCGTCCAGTATTCCCGCGACTTTTCCAAGTTTATACCCCGATAAATTCCACAAAAATGCCATTCATTCCTATAGTAACTCTAATTACATTTCATTTAATTAGTGTAAATAATTAAAACATATCGTGCCTCATTTGCATATGAAAATAGCCTGATAACACCGCGAGTCACTATCATTAAAATAAATATTACTAAATAATTATATAGTTTCTGATAGCATATTCTGGAATATAACGCATGTTATTGATAATGTAATCAAATAAAATGGAGTATAAATTTATTTATACATGTATATGCCATTTACTGTGTATGAAGCAAACAACCTCATATTTGATATCTGAGACACACACAGGGCCATGATGAAAACATGTTTTTATTTGTATGCCCTCGGTCTCGGCGGCATATAGTGTTTGGACTTTATGTCCGTGAGTCCGTGTGTCCGGCACATTAATAAGTTTGCCAGGGTTTCTCAAGTATGTCATAACTTCTATATACCTTCAAGGATTGCTTAAATATTTTAGCACAGCATAACTGTGGACAAATGCCACACACCCATGCAACCATTAATATGACATTCACCCACTATATTCCTTGATATATTACTTCAAGACATCCATGCTGCCATCAATATGACATTGACCTGTTGACCTTCACATCAAGAAGTTTGCGAGAGTTTCTCAATTCTGTCATAACTTCTATATCATTTGGTGGATTACATTAATACAGGGCTCCAGATAAGGAATTATTATATATACCATCACAACAAGTAGTGGTGGGGTGGGGGTGTATACTGAAGACAGATTGTCCGTGCGGCCGTCCCTCATTAAACTTAAAATCAGAGAAATATTTTATAACTTCTAGTTCTTTTATCTAAAATGCTTAGTATTGACACAAGCATTCGCGTAAGGCTCTACTACCATGCTGTGCCAAACCCACGACCGTCCAACCCCCGCTGATCCCAAGGTCAATGTCAAATACATAGTCTCTTTACAAAACTTAACATCAGAGAAATATTGTTATAACTTCTATTTCCTTCATCTAAAATGCTTAATATTTCACACATGCATTTATGTAAGTCTCTATTACTATGCTGTGCCAAATCCACGACCGTCCAACCCCCACTGATCCCAAGGTCAAGGTCAAATATTTGGTCTCTTTACAAAACTTAACATCAGATAAATACATTATAACTTCTATTTCCTTCATCTACAATTCTTAATATTTCACTCGTTCATTCCACTAAGGTTATGCTATCATGCTGTGACAAATCTACGACCGTCCAACCCCCGCTGATCCCAAGGTTAAGGTGACATACTTAGTCTCTTTACAAAACTTAACACCAGATAAATATGTTATGTTATGGGGAGGGGGTATACTGGAGTCCGTCCGTCCGTCCGTCCGTCCGTCCGTCCGTCCGTCCGTCCGTCCGTCCGAATTCTTAATAGTTCATGCATGCATTCCTATAGGGGTCTACTATCATGCTGTGACAAATGCCCGCTGATCTCGAGGTCAAGGTCACATACTTAGTATCTTTAAAAAACTTAACATGACAGAAATTGGTGATAATTTATATTTCCTTGCTCTGATCTTCTTCACATTTCACACACGCATTGCGCCAATGGACCTCTACCACCGTGTGACAAATTCACATTCGTGCCCAGTGTCAAGGTCACAAGCCCACACACCTGCAATTTTGTTTACATATTTAGGGGTACATGGGCCCACGCGGGGGTATTCCGTAAGCCTCGCTTACTGACCAATCTAGTTCTTTAATCGAAAAGTCTTAATATTTAATGCATGCATACCTCTAAGGCTCTACATAAATCCCCGCTGACCTCGAGGTCAAGGTCACATACTTAGTCTCTTTACAAAACTTAACATCAGTGAAATCGGTTATAAGTTCTATTTCCTTTCTCGGCTCTGCTTCACATTTCACACACACATTGCTTCAATGGACCTCTACCACGCTGTGACAAATTCAAGTTCGTGACGCCCCTGCTAAGCCCAAAGTCAAGGTCACAATTCCACACACTTGGATTATTTGTTACATATGTAGGGTATCTGGGCCCACGCGGGGGGTATTCCGTAAGCCTCGCTTACTGACCAATCTAGTTAAGTATTGTAACTCCATCATTTCTGAAGCAAGTGTGCATTTCAAAATTTTGATATAATACAATCACTCTTACTACTGTTTACACATCAACAGACAGAAATTATTAAATAGATGATTCTAAATGCAAACGTGTCTTGGCATTTCATTAGAATTGTCTCCTTGGAGACCATTCTAATAAGAATTGTCTCCTTGGAGACAATTCTAATAAAATACCAATATGTGTTTTCATGGGAAAAAAAGAAAACAATATGCGATATTTGTGGTCTGTTCATTGTTTTCTGCAGCATGATAAAGGTACCACAATTTTTTCCTTGCTTTTTGATACTCACTTCTTCTGATTTCAAATGGGTTTTTGGCAATTTGAATTGGGTATTTAAGCAGATACGCACCTTATCTGGAGCTCTGTTAATATTTAAATACATCAATGATACTTGGAAACAAATGCCACACATCCATGTTGCCCTTAATATAAACATGACTTTTTTTTAATTTTACAACTTTTTTCTATCACATTAAAGGTACATGCCCACTTAGTAGACACAAAATGTTCTTAATATCCGAGACAGTATCTGAGACATTTTCTGGCAAAGTAAACATTAATTCACCATTACCCCACGTATTGATTGGCATTATTATACATTTTATATCAGACGTAAATTTCACACTGATATCAGGGGCGATAACCGTGTTTCCTTAAAATGTTAACGGACATTGTTATTAATTCTTTGTATGTAGTTTTTGATGTTCATTGATCATACTTTATAATTTTCAAAAATATTATTTTTTCAGGTGACGCATTTAATTAGTATAAATAATTGTAAAAGATCGTGCCTCATTTGCATAAGAAAATAGCCTGATACCACTGCGCGTCACTATCAGTAAAATAAACATTGCTAAATGATTATATCTGTATAGCGAGCACTCATATGTTTTAGAACTGGTGGAATAGTGACACAATTATACACTTATTCATTTCCAATAAAGAACATGTTGTGCCTCCTGAGTGGGCATATACCTTTAAGAAGTTCGTGAGAGTTCTCAAGTCTGTCATAACTTATATATCTCTTGATGGATTACTTTAATATTTCAATACATCATACTTGTGGACAAATGCCACACATCCACACTGCCCTTAATATGCATTACGCAAACACGTCTTATTTGGAATTAATAAATCACTGAACTACTTTCGGCAAGGGAGATAATCAATATCACGCGAACTATTTTCATACGAGCCAAGCGGATTGTTCTGTTTATGATTAGTATATATAGTTTTAAGCTATATCCTGTGATATATAATGATACATTACTTTGTTATGTTATGGGTACTAATACACGTTGTTTTAATAGCGTATCTCTGTAACGGTATCGTTGTAGATGGAGTTGCAAATAATTTAATAATTATTACGTTCAAATGGTTGCGTAATACTGATAGCACTTCTGTATAACTGTGATTGTCGTGAGGTTAAGGTCGCCGACTTCAATGATTTAATTACCGATTCCCGAAAGGGTCGGGGGTTCAAACCTCGACGTGGTATTTTTTTTTTCTCCATATATATTATTTTTGTGATTTTAATATTTTCAAAATTTTATGATTTTAATAAAAATACCTATAAATTGATAGAAACTTACCAACAATGAAAGTGTCTGTCTTTAAGTAATATATACACAGACAGTTTGTTACTGTTTTTTTAAGTTTAAGTAATATATGCACAGACAGTTTGTTACTGTTTTTTTAAGTTTGAGGTACTGTCTATACCATATAATGTTTTACTGTCCCAAAATCTATTTTTTTGGCTGTCACAATTAATTAATTTTCGGACAGCAAACATTTTTTTATGAGTTTGAAATAATTATTGTCCTCCATCTATTTGCTCACAACACTCTTCGAACTGCGCCTGTGGCTACCACGACCAGAATTCACTGGCCGCAAACACAGTAGCCATCGGCGTCTATTTATTAAATTATTATTTTTCATTTTATTTGAATTCCGCGTGAACGCTGCATTTTGTGTCAACACCATTTACAGAAAATATTGGTGATTTTCTAAACGAATATCGGAGAAATGCGGCTATTTATTTTATCAATTTTCAACACCATTTACGGAAAAAAATTACTGATTTTTTAAAACAATATATAACTAAATACGGTGATAGAATTTTTGTCAACTTTTCAACACCATTTACGGAAAATATTACTGATTTTCTAAAAACAATATCGGCGAAGGTGTACTGAACTACTCTTTATTTTAAATAACCAGCCGTCTAATAGATCTGTGTATAATCGAGTGTATATCGTTAATTGTCATGTTGTCTCCAACAGTGAGGTGTTACGGCACACATCAAAACGACACGTCAATTTCAAAACATTACCTAAGGGTCACAACTGTGTGGTGTCATCAGATCAACACCTCGTCACACACAACTAGGCATTATCGATTTTTTTCCCCACACAAAGCGACGTGTATTTACAACTAGATCTGTGTAATGTGTCGGGTGTAGCCAAAGACCATACATAAATTCGTAATTAGTCACAGATGTAGCCTTAAAATATAATCGATTTCCTTAAATTACGTCCGCAAGTTGACAGATATTTCAGAGCAGACGTCATCGTAATTTGCCGTTATTTATTTCCAAAATTAGCCATATAATGATATATTCTGTAAATGGCTTGAAAGTTGACAATAAATTAAGACCAGATCAGTGCGTTAAATCGCTATCGACGACAACTGACGATCCGATGAGAGAGTAATACCGTTTACGCGTATCCAATGTTAAATATACATCGTTATTTTGTATGACTTTCGTAGTTTTTACCGAGAAATTCAAACCGTTTCCAATTATTGGGGAAAATAATATCATGATTAGCACACCGTTTCACTAAGCAGCGGTTACTTAGGGAATGGGATCACACGGTCTATTGTTTACACTGGATTAATGGCGGCCCCCATGAGGTCTCGGGTAAATCTTATTTTTAAATAATACGACTGTGGTTTCTTCCTTTTAGTGATGACCATGTTCCAGCCGTTAACACTTATTTAGCAGCATTATTTATGTAGTTAGTCTGAACGTTCTGCAGAGAAATTTGAATAGGACGGAATCGAGCGTTGTTTAAACTTAGTCCTGTTCATATTCACAGGTCAAAGTATGAACTGAAAATGGCGCTTTGTGTGACAGAAATCCGTACGCGGACGAATAAAAAAAATATTTTGTTATAAATATCACATATAGCGAAACAGCGGTATCATCTACTGTTTTAATAATATGCATACATATTGTAATTAATGTTTAATAGTGATATACTTATGAATAATATACGATACTATGGTTTATACTCCAGCACTATGTTTTAAGGCTGTGTGATTTGCCTCAATATAAGCTGGATTAATTAATACTTATATTCATGCGCTTCATGAGAACATCAATACATTTAAAATATAAAAATATTACTTAAAGGGGTATCGATATGATACATTTTAATAATATAAATATTGAAAATACACATTACAATCGCTGACAACATAAGTTATTGATCGAAAATAGTCACTGCATAGTGACCTATTTGACCGCATTACCTATTGCGCGGGCACCTCATCATACCCCTGTTTACATAGGTAACTGGGGGTATAGTGAGGTATGCTCGCTAATACAATGTTTGCGTAATGGACATTTACCTTTTGACCTTCATAAGTGTGCTTGTGAATACTTATCACTTTAGTGGGTGGCAGTGGGAGAATGCGATGGGTAATTTAACGATCGAGGTTCATCCTTGCCGGAATCCAGACTGGATTGGCCCTCCAGACCTGGTTTGGTCCTCACATACGTCTTTGGCATTTTGTATGTGACAGTTGAATCTGGTTATACCCATTAAAAGAGTAATTATACCGGTATTAAAGTCATATAAGGGGAAGGGGTCATTCAGACAAGTGACTTTGCTGTTGTATGGACCTGGCACCAGGTCAGGTTATTCTAATTTCAGGGCTGAATATATTTGTTCTTGATGTAAATATTCTGATTTTGGAATTGTCCCCCAATGCAGCAGGTTAAAATGCCTTACATGACCTTAGCTGTTGACAGGCCGTTAAACACCAATAAACAAACAAACTTATCACTTTGGTTAAATTAACTTTGTCACATTTTCTCTAATCAGCCGACAGGCCACATTTCTTGATTATAGTATTGTTTAACCCTTAGACCGCTAGAACAATTGTCGTCTGCTGTTTCTTTTATATCTTGCATTATTTCTCAATAAAAACATGGTTTGACAGCACTTCAGAATCATTTCCAAAGGAAATGATTATGAAGTGCTGTCAAAGGATGTTGTAAACTTAACACTTTGGTTAAATTAACTTTGTCGCATTTTCTCTAATCAGCCGACAGGCCACATTTCTTGATTATAGTATTGTTTAACCCTTAGACCGCTAGAACAATTGTCGTCTGCTGTTTCTTTTATATCTTGCATTATTTCTCAATAAAAACATGGTTTGACAGCACTTCAGAATCATTTCCAAAGCATGTTTTTGATGATAAAAATGGAAAATAGAAAATAAACAGCAGGCGAAAAAAAGAATAAGATAGCGGTATAAGGGTTAAAACAAAATCCAGGTTTGCCCCTTTAACCCTTACACTGCTGAATTAGATGTTGTTGTCTGCTCTTTATGTTTTATTTGCCATTATACTCATGAAAAACATGCTTCAACAGTACATGAGAATAATTTCCAATGATTTTACTGAGAAAGAATACAAACTATGAAACAACAGCAGACAACATTTTAGGTTGTCGCCTTTTAAGGGTTAAAAGTATTTCACTCTATATTTTAGCTGATCCTGTGAACGGAACAAGAAGTTGTCATGGCAACTCAACATTGGAAGCTGGTGGTTGCCATAGCAGCAGCCTGTATACAAATTATGGTTGCCCAGCAACCACCAATAAATCCAGATGATTTGGATCCAGATATGGCACATGTCTGCACAAGCACAGTTGAGTAAGTTATCAGGGTTCCAGATAAGTTGCGTATTGGCGTATTTTGCGCACTTATTTTAGCAGAATACGCATGGATTATCACAGCAATGTGAAAATACGCAGTGATTCTCAAATTGAGTAGTGAAAATACTGTAATAAGTTGAAAATTTACTTACTTCAGCTTCAAAAAGCAAACAGTCTTTGCTTTTTGGAACTCAAATAAATGAATTTTTAAATTTGTTTTACTTTTTTCTCATTTGTTCCCTATTTAATAAGGACAAAAATCAATAATACATTTGTAAAAGTGAAATACGCATTGAAATTTTAAATCTTGGCTTATAATACTCTTTAGATACAAAACTTATCTGGAGCTCTGCCTGGACCATTCGAAATTTCTGGAAAAAAGTCTATTATACTGTACAAGCAGACGAACAACGGCAAGATCAGCTTGTTCTTACAACTAACGTTACGGATCTTAATCAAATTTGGTATGCATGATTTTCGCTGTTTGTATTACGAGACGGTTCAAATGAGCGGTAACAACATATACATTTATTGAGAAATAAACTAAATAATGAGATTTATTCACGAACAAATATTGTATCCTTAGACGCAACCGCCTCGCCTGCATAATATCCTCGGTATGGTACGCTTCCGACCGGTAGGCCTGTATGTGACTAGAGAAATGGGTTATGTCCAGTCCAGTTCTTGAGGGCCGTTCCATTAAACGTTGTACGACTAAAATGTTCGTAAGTGCAAATTTAGGATCGTCTGGAAATTTATGGAAAGTGTATGTTGTGAGCACTCATTTGAACCATCTCAACGAGTGGTAACAACATGTGCATAATTAAGACAAATATTATTATTTTTCTAGCAAGTTTTCTGCATTGATACGATATTATACTTCATCAACCAACTCTTCCAAATGTTCGGCCTAATGCTTTTATCAAGGAATGATCAAGGAATGAGTGCATACTATCTGCTAGGGGATATCCATTTTAGATTTTCTTTCGTTGACGTTTTTTGTGATGCTTAATTTAGCACACGCCCATGATCATGTTACTGTTAAATGCCTCGGCAGGCACGACACCGCTTCCGTGGCGGAATTCTTGTCTTGTTTATATTGTAATTTCTTTTTTCAGCGAATACTACACTCAGTTGCAGTATTACCAGCACTACAGGACCGATCGGACCAGGACTTGGTGTTGGTCCAAACATGACATTGACCTTTTTATCTTCACATGTTTGCAGAAACACTTGGCCATGTTTGGCGTCAAAATGTTTGTACAAGTTTCTTCATGATCGTATAACATTAATGTTACTTGATGGATTGCTTCAATATTTAAACACTTGATATATGTAAGCATTTGGAACACACTCATGCCGCCATTAACATGACCTTGACCTTTTTAACCTTTCCCATTTTTTGCGTAAACACATTTGTTACGTCAAAAAGTTTGTACACGTTTCTTCATCATGATATGAATTAAATATTACTTTACAGATTGCTTCAATATTTGGAAACTTGATACATATGAAACTTTGGAACACATTTCTGCCACTATTAACATGACCTTGGCTTTTTGTACTTACACATTTTTGCGGAATCATGTAGCCATTTTTTGCGTCAAAAGGTTTGTACAAGTTTCTTCACCATCGTATAACATTAATATTACCTGATGGATTGCTTCACTATTTGGTCACTTGATACATGTAAGCATTTGGAACACACTCATGTGACCATTAATATGACCTTGACCTCTTTGGCGTTCACATGGTTGTTGAAACACTTTTTGTATGTCAAAAACTTTCTGCAACCTTGACCTTTTTCCTGTTCTAAGCATGCAGTTCTCTGTAGGTTTTTGTGATGCTTATTTTAGCACATGCTCATAATCATGTTACGGTCAAATGCCTCGGCATGCGCGACACCACTTCCATGGCGCAACTCTTGTATTAGCTCACCTGTGCTGATATGGTTACAACTAGGTACAGTGGAACCTCTCTAAACCGGACACCGAGAAAGATTGCATTTAGTTTAGATTGATCTATTATGTTAATATGTGTTCATGTTTGCGAAGCACATAATCACTTCTTGGAGTGCTTATTTACCTGTTTTACAGTGGAACATCTCTAAATCGGACACCCTAGGGACCTCCCAGGGTGTCCGGCTTAGAGATGTTCCACTGTATTTCATTTTTTGAGTATATTGCATAAATAATTTGACTGAAATATGCTTATTCTTTTGACAAAAGAGGATACGGGTCTTGAATGGTGGCCATTTTGAAAATCAAGAGTCTGTGCCGTTTCTGATTTACCTTTGGGCCTCTTGTTTTGCCGATCCATTTCCTGTAAGTGGTTGGTTGGTCGGGCGAAGGCGACGGCGTAAATTAATGGTAGGGGTTCCTCCATATACGAATCACGATATGCCTGGTTTGGTCCTCAGGTACAATTTCATGTTTGGCTCTTTTGTTACCTGGGAGTTGAATTGTGTTATTGCCCATTATAAAAGTAGTATGAATATTACTGATCCTACTGCTTTTGGGAGGGGGCCCAAGTGATTCTGGTATGGCGAGCACCTGGCATCAGATCAGGACTATTCCAATTTATTATTCTGATTTCAGGGCTGAATATTTAGTTTTTATACAACTATTTTAAAAAAGCGGTATGTATTATGTTTTACCGCGGGGCGGCGGGCAGGCGGCTGACAGAAAAACCGCATAGTTTGTGTACACAACTCCTCTGAAACCGTTCAGTCGAACAATCTGAAACTATACACATGTTGAAGATGTGCACTTTGGTGTTTTTATGGCGGAAACATATGTTTTAACAAAAATGTCATCTTTTTAACTTAGCCATTGTTTCTACATTTGTGTATACAATTCTACATAGGGTACAGAGTGTGTGTACACAACTCCTCTGAAACCGTTCAGTCGAACAATCTGAAACTATACACACGTGCACCTTAGTGGTTTTAAGGCGAAATTATGTTTTTTAACAAAAATATCACCTTTTTAACTTAGCCATTTCTTCTACATCTTTTGTATCCATTTCTATATAATTTCTACTTTACACATTTGAACCTAAATTAGTGTACCTGTTTATCACAACAAGAGGAAGAAATAATGCTATAGATTTTCAAATTCTCATTAATGTTTCTTGCCTTGGTGACAGCTTCACAATTCTGCATCTTCGCTGTCTGGCCCATCTTCGACGGGCGTATTTTGTGACTTACAGCACTCTTGTTGATTCTGATTTTGGGATTTTCCCCCATTTTGTACATGTACTTGACTTGAACATGTACATGTACATGCACAGGTGATATGTGAGATTTAGTACTAAACCCATTGACCCAGCTTTAAATGATCTTAGCTGTTGATAGGCCGTTAAACCCCAACAAACAAAAAAACAAACATTTCCTGTCCAAAACTTTATTTTCATTATAGGATAAAGTCAGAAACAAGGACTAAAATTGTGAACTTGAGCCGACAACGATTATCTTATTCCTGTTGTAACGGATATCATACAGACGACGGTATATCATATTGTATACGTAAGTATCTCATTTCAAACACAGGCATTCGGTGAGTTTCGGCTTTCATCGGTATAACTCTGGATATATGAACAAGGCTTATAACTTTGGTCGGACACGACCTCGTATCATAACAAATTCCACGATTTTATTAACGCTAATGTGAATATTTTGGCTGAAAGTGCACATGCTCATTTGAGAATTATTGTTATCTTGCTAAAATAGCATAGTTAAAACATAATTATTGATAGAATATCGAATTGCAGCTCCTTATCCTAGGTCGGACGAAACCTCGTATAATAAATGAAATAATGTGTTTACGGCTCTACCGTCAATATTGTAGTGGCAAGTTCATATGATCATTTGAGAATTGTCGTTATCCTGCAGAAATACATAGAATGCATAGAACATTTCAATTGTAAACATGTTATTTTGTTATGATACGAGGTCGTGTCCGAACAAATGTAGAAGCCTTGTTCATATATATAGAGTTACAGGGCTTGTAAAATTTCAGAATGCCAATCGATCCAGACGTAACTGTCAGACACTTGTATGTCTAGGTCGAGAACGCGTAAACGCGGGATTGTAACATGGCCCTAACAGTACACCGTACGATTCACATGTTTTACATGTAGGAGCCGATTATCATGTTTTGTCAAACTACTTTCTTGGTAATAAATGTTCTCATGTTTTGTCAAAATATTCACATTAGCGTTAATAAATGATCCTACTAGTTTCTATATTTCTCCATAAAGTTATATAAACCACTCGTCGAGACGGTTCAAGATGAAATAAAGAAAATAGGGATTTTATCTTTCTCAAAAGTTTCACTATAATTGTATCTAACGGAGCCGCGCATGGGACGTGGAATTCTTTATTTTATTAATTGATTCCCACGAAACATCAATTCATTCCCTCAATTTGACTATTCCTTCCCACGAATTAACAATTTGTTCCCTCATTTTAACAATTCATTCCCACGAAATGACAATTCGTTCCCTCAATTTAACAATTCGTTCCGCCGAATTAACAATTTGTTTCCACGATATAACAATTCGTTCCCACGAACTGACAAATTGTTATTTCGTGGGAACGAATTAATAAAAAATTATACGTCCCCTGAAAAAAGTATACGTCCCCTGTGGGGCTCCGTATCGTTGTACATCCAAATATATATTTGGAGAAAATACATAGTTGGTACCATTAACCTTTAACCCTTACATTAAATGATAAGCTGTAACACAGGTAGCCAGCCAATGACTCGGGTCAGTGGCTTGTCACCAATGTACGTTATAACACCGTCAGCCAACCCCCGGCACGGGTCAGGGATTGGCCGTCAATGTACAATAACACAGGCGAGCGTCACCAGATAACATTCTGGTGGCGCTTGTCCATGTCTGGTGGCCTACATGTAGGCCACCATGTCAGGGTGAACATGTATCATTGAACATAATAAAGTACAACATGAACACAATGATTTTGGGAGCATGAAACCATGTAATCAATATTTTGCAAGTATTAAGCTTGTAATAATAATTATTGCTGATAAGTAATAGATGATTAGATATGCATAGAGACATGGAAGTACAAATGATGACATTAATTATACGTATATGATTACGCATATCGAAACAAGTGTAGCCCCACATGTACATTGTACATGTAACATGCAGACTGTACATGTGTACTGTGCAAAAATAATTACATATGATCTCCAACTCCCAAAATCAGTAGGAGAGCGGTATAATATATTGACTAGGAATACACTCGGGTGACCCATGGCCCACAACACACCGAACACCACGCAGGTACACATATCAATTATGTACAAAAACAGAACTACAACAAATGCATATTCTATGCACAAAAGTAGGCCAACCTCAGCCACAAACGACACATGCGAGCTATGCGCGACAATGAAGTGAATGGTGAGATGTACTACCTACACCCTACCCCCCCCCCCACCCTTAGCTTTGTACTGACCTGACTGCGATGCCCATAGTAGACGCCACCTGTTGTCGGAGCTGAAAAGATGGTTGCAAGTAACGTTCATACGCGTTGCTACTCCAGTCACCTTGTAGTTTGATTAAATTCACCGGGAGACCACATTGGAGTGCGAATGTGGCACCACCCCTGCGGAAGCTATGCCGATCTTCACCTTGCACTCATTCTATCTGGTTGTGAACACCGCCTGAGTTAGAGGGCGAATACCGGACGCCGACCGGAACCGGAACAAGAGACAGGGAGTAGGCGAACGCGGGCAGTCGAGGAGCATGAGCATGAGGGCTGAGGATGGAAACAGGGGGGAACCTGTAATACGAGGGATAGGGATTTGAAGAACCCGCTCCCGAAATTGGATAACCTTGGACCACCTAACGCGAAGGACTGCACCCTCATGCAGAAAACTAACATCTGACACACATAGATGTCGGTTACTGTCAAACAGATGTATAGCGGGTATAAGAAGACTGGATTTCCGGAAGAAAGAGAAGAAGGCCACCAGTGATGCAGCCCAAAATGTCCGGTCAAGAGATGGCCTAAGGTTGATGACAGAAAAAATGACAGAAACACGGAGGAGTTCGATGGTTATAGGAAGTTTCTGATTTGTGGCAGACCCCTTTACACGACGAACCCCCTTTACGATGGATGTCACATACCAATTAATGTCTAGCGGGTTCTGGCGCCCCGCCTCTGTATGACTCAACCGCACTACATTCAGGTACTCTCTGATAGAACTGACACACAGCTTCCGAGACAAGAATTTATGTACCTGCCGAGGTCAGTATGGGATATTGGCACAGGCTAAATACCAAGTCTTGTACAGAAGTCCAAGTAACACAGTAAGTGTGTATGATACGTCTTCTCCGTGCTTGGAGCGAAAGTATTGCTGCGGAAAAATAACACATCCGCGTCGAGGCTACGGATGAGAACACCCCGCTCCGTCGGGTATGGGCTGGAACGCGCCGCCGACGTGGTAGGTGAGTGCCCCTGGCGGCCCCCACCGGTGTGGAACCTGTCAAACAAGAACCAATATGCAGACAGTGTCATGTGGCACCACAAGGGCGAGGGTGTGATGTAAGGGAGCAGATTCTGCAGGTGACCCTGGTCATGAAGCCTGGAGGCACTGTCCTCCACCCAGTTTTTAACACCTGGGATATGCTTGGCTGTCATGTGAAAATTATGGGCCGCCGACAGCCAAAACAGGTACCTCAGACATCTCATGACCATGGTATTCCTACACGTCCCTTTGTTAATTGCTGACACAGTTACCATATTGTCAGAATGCAAGATTACCCGTTTGTTACCCTAGAGATGGGCCCACCTATGTGCTGCCAAGACCACTGATATCACCTCCTTTTCATTTATATAAAACGAGGATACCTCTGGCCAGTCCAGTTTCCAGGTGAGGTAAAACCTGTCACCGAGGACGACGCCCCCTGCTGCGTCATTACATGCATCGGTGAAAACACAATCAATGGGTTTATCGTCCAATAGGGTTGATCGACCATTAAGCGTGCTGAGGAATGAGTACCACCAGCTCAGGTCCTGCTGGACCATATGCGACAGCACCGCGCGATGTGTATTATGCTTGAGCATGCCGATTTGTGTGAACATTCACCGGAGAAAGATTCGTCCGCCACGTACAACACCAGCATCCCTTGACAACCGCCATGCGAGGGACTGAAGTTGTCGTTTCGATGCGCGCTTGTGCGACATAAACATACGCAGTTCTGCCGAAAATTGACTCAATTTGTCTTCGGGAAGATTGAGCGTCATATTGACTGAATCCAGTTCAATACCAAGGAAAACCAGTTTTGTCGTGGGGTCAGCCACTTTGCCCCAATGAATGGCGAAGCCGACCTTCCGGAGAAGTAAAATCAGCACTGTAGTGCCTCCGCACATGCATCGAATGATTCGGATGCAATAAGAAAATCGTCTAGATACACTATAATATGGCTATACCCCTTCCGGGCCATAATGCGTTTGACCGCCTGAGTGATGCGGTGGAAAATTCCTGGAGCCAGTTTTGCTCCAAATGAGAGTTTAGTGTCCCTTAAGGTGACATTTTCTCCCCCAATATTCCACCTAAAGCCTGTGACCGACTGGCTACTTTTTCCAATAGATACCGAGCGATATGCCGATTTCAGGACCACCTTCGCAAAGTAGCAACCAGGTGACATAAGCTCCGCAGCATCATCGATGCGGGCAAATTTTTGCCGCCAGTCAGCAGAGCAGTGATCATTGACCGAAGAACCAAACGGTCGAGAACAGTCGTGTATGAGTCTCACCCCTCTATCACTCTTGGGGATGGCTGCAATGGGACTTATTATCAGGGGTTCCTCCTCGCACACCGCATATTCTATTTCCGACACGACCTGCTCCGTTGCTTTATGGTACAGAGGGCTATCAGGACAAGTCGATGGGTGGTTGTCGCAAGCGGCTGCGGACGGTACTATGCCCAGGTCAATTATTTCAAAACCATTCACGATACCGTTCAGCAGAAACTCACGGTCCACATCAACCTCAAGCACATTATGTCAAGCTGTAAGATTGAGACCAGATGTAGGTATAACCATAGTGTCTAGTTTTTTTTCAAACGTATGCGCGGATGCCGGGTGTTTCTGACCACAGCCCGGCACAATGCACCTATGGTCAAAGCGACATGACTGATATGCGCATCCCTTGGAGTTGTAATTCCTACATACCCCCTGGTCCCTACCCTGGGACTTACCTGGTTTCCAAGGATGCTGTGGCTGTGGTCGCTTACCTGTGACACTGTGGCCTAGTGTTGGCTTGTCGCTGGGTTGCAGGCACAGGGTATGTAGATGCTGCACGTCTGTGCCCCACCTAAACCCCGTGGATGCCTGGAGGCGTCTATACTCCCTGTCATACGCTAGGACCGATCCCATACTAAATCTTTGGATCAACTGGTATACCTTTGTAGTGTACGATAGGTAGTCCATGAGAGCACACCTCACCAGTTTTCCATCACTAACCAACTTATGATCAACTGGTATACCTTTGTAGTGTACGATAGGTAGTCCATGAGAGCACACCTCACCAGTTTTCCATCACTAACCAACTTATATAGAATTGCAAGATTGGCTATGGACCACTGTGTAAATGAGACGGTTTCCAGTTTAGGTTTGCGGGCCCCAGATTTTACAATAATTTGCTGATCCCCGTGACCCCCAAGACCACCTCCTCATCCAACACATTGGGCACAGAGTCGCATATATCGTAAAAGTCAGACGTTGACCTACCTTGTGCTGCCGTTGATATATGCACCTGCGTGTCACTCCAGGATTATGTCTGGTCGGGTACCGCAGCTCCCACACTATACGTAGCCATATTTGACGGGTTTTGACTGTCACTTGTTTGCTGATGTAATAGTGAGTTTAATAGAGTAGAGTATGTGTCAGTATCACACTGAGTCACAGGCGGCGGTCTAACTGATGTGCTGGGCGGTGGATTGGTGGACGACCCTTCGTGCTGCATTATTGGCGGGACGGCCGATTTAATTCCTTGAGCAATATGTATTATAAGGCATCATTGACCTTTGGAATCTTCGGGCAATCCATGTCAGATTCCTCTACCAACTGCAAGGCCTTCATGCTGGTAAACACCCTCTTCAAAAGTTCATCGATACATGGTTTAGCTATCTTGTTCGTAAGGCAAAAGTTAATCACCTTGTCTTCATCATTCAACTCGGAGACGGCACCGATGCTGGTTCCCAGTGAGTCCACGACTAGCTCCGAGCTCGCCATGATCACAAGCTGATGTCAGTGACGGGAAGAATTGATATTTTATGTATTATTCCCGATCATACGTGGGGACGTAATGAGACGGTGCCGAGTGCCGAGTGCCGTGTGGTCCGAAACGCATTGGGTCCGAAGTGGAGCCGATTCGCATATTTCGCCGACAACCCGATTGTTGGACGCGCCATTTTTGCGACGTGGTGTCACTTAATTACTTCCATTTGGGCAAAGTTCCACACTATCACGCCCGATACGATTGAGTCATTATACCAATTAATCCAGTTGAGTACACGCCGGTAGATTTAATCCAAATTCCGACTACAGATAAATCCGATGATTAAATTCCATTGTTTTCGTCCACGAGGCACTATTTACTCAAATTCCGTTGAACGGTAATCTCCCGTTAGAAATTATAATCGACACGATATATATCCATTTTCCCCACAAAATTCATTTAATTAATCCACGGTAACTTTAATCCCAGTAAAGACAGTGCCAAACAGATCACGCGCCTTAAAACCGTTCCATTGTTTGTTCAGCGCCACCACAGACCCCGCGCTTTAACATGATTGGACAGCCACTGCTAGGAACATGTGTAATGATAGGGCGATATTGTTGCTACCGGAGCGTACTTGGTGATGATAATTTAAAACTAGATTAACCCATAATATTTATAATGCCGAATTATTTTTTGTCGTCTTCTATTTTTTTTATTTTCCATTTTTCTCATAAAAAAACATGTTTTGACAGCACTTTAGAATCATTTCCAATGGAAATGATTCTAAAGTGCTGTCACATCGTGTTTGTATTGAGAAAGAAGATACAATATAACACAACAGCAGACAACTATTCTCGGTTCCCGTATTCTATGGGTTCAGTATTTGTCACATTCCTGATGTAACTGGTGCAATTCTGTTCCCGGTACATCGTACTGTACGAGGGATGATCAAATATTACGTCAACTTTGCATTATACTGAACTATTTATTATACCCCCTCAACGAGTTGTATGGGGCATACTTGTGTCAGGTCGTTCGTCCGTCCGTCCGTCCGTCCGTCCGTCACTAAACATAACATCAGAGAAATATGTTATCACAGTGAATATTATGAATTTTCGATGAAGGAAATAGTGATAATATCCCTATTTACTTCATCGAACATTCATAATATTCCACCCATGCATTCCTATAAGGGTCTACTATCATGATGTGCCAAATTCACGACCATCCAACCACCACTCATCCCAAGGTCAAGGTCACATACTTAGTCTCTACACAAAACTTAATATAGGAGAAATCAGTTATACTTCTCTTTCATCGAATATTCTTAATATTTCACGATTACATTCCTCTAAGGGTCCACTATCATGCCGTAACAAATCCACTACCGTTCTACCCCCGACCTCATCCAGAGGTCAAGGTCACATACTTAAGTCTCAAAACTTAACACCAGAGAAATTATAACTTCTGTTTCCTTTATTGAAAATTGTCCACATTCCACGGTTCACTATCAAGCTGTAACAAATCCACGACTGTCCGACCCCCGACCTCCTTTAATAAATATCATATGAACCCTTACACCGCTATCTTAATTCTTTGTCGTCAGCTGTTTATTTTCTATTTTCCATTTTTAACATCAAAAACATGCTTTGACAGCACTTCATAATAATTTACAACATGCTTTGACAGCACTTCAGAATAATTTCCATTGGAAATGATTCTGAAGTGCTGTCAAAACATGTTTTTATTGAGAAATAAGGCGAGATATAAAAGCAACAGCGGACAACAATTGGTGTGTGCAGCGGTCTAAGGGTTAATAAATGTAAAACAAGTAATTGTTATGTTTGTTGTGTACAGAACAGTCAGGGGTGTAACTGATTTCAATTATGTTCGGGATAACTTGATAGAGATATGTTTGCAGGTTATGCATAATTATCTCCCTTTGCGAATAACGTGTGTCAGTTATGTTGGCGGAACGGAATTTTACGCTGAAAACGGGTTTTCAAGTTAGATTCTGCTCATCATTCGCATTGGTTCGTGTTATAGATCAGTGTATGTATTCCATTAGTAAGTAATGTAACTATGTATTGACATTAACTGGCACGAGTGGCATTGAAATTGCCGAGTTTATGCACATTTCGCGCCCTTTTTTGTATAATAAAGGCTATGTTTACTGGTGTTTTGTGAAGCTCTGAAAGTTTTCACGAGTGATTGTATAGTTTTCTAATATATATCAACACCTTGCAAACACGTTTAAACATGTTTCTTCGTTGCGCATCGTAGATTAGCGTTGCGCAAAGCCTTCACAGTGTATAGGTAATTCCAGGCATAACCTGCTTCAGTTATTATTTCTGGCGCCATCTTTTATCGACGCTTGCTGCAAGATAACTATGTAGGGCTTGTCCCGATACGACAGTTAGTCATTGCTTGCCTGCTCTTTGATCGTAGGCTATGACTTGTGATTCTAAAGATTATTATGGTCGGATGGTGATCAGATGTACACCGTGGTCTTGCCACCAGTCTGCATGGTCTACACTGTAATGATAATGCAGATATAACTACACATGTATAGTCTATACGTATGTGTAGCGTTGTCTGTTGGCGTTATACAGTGACGCCGGTGTAAGCAGCATTAGACAATCATGACGATGCTATAAGATACGTGTATTCGTATTTTGCGTAGCTCCGTACATGCTGTAATAGACGTGTAATATCCGCGGCACTTGAGTTATTGTATGCGCCGTAAAGTACACAAGGTAGACGTGATTGATAGAAGTCGTATATATTTTGGTGTAAATATTTATTTACATAAACTTGAGTTTATAATAAAATAAATCCAAATGGGAATTTTGTATGCAGCTATCAATTTGCGACCTGTCTATCTCCTGATTTGTCAGCACACACCTGGATCCTGACTATGCTGACATGGAACTGTTTCACTGATTGATACACGTGGTAGGTTCTGGTCAGACTGCGCATATAATGTGTATGGTCGCATGGGCAGCGTTCAAACGAGTCTCCGCGCAGGCTGATCAGGATCTACACTGCCGTCTAATGTATCTAACACGCAAGGTCTGAGAACTGTTCCAACTGTAGTATAGTCCCTTTTCTTATCCGGAGGACCCGTATGTGATGCACGATCTGATATCCGGGCTGGCTGGTCGAATTGCGGACAGTGAAGCTGGTGAAGTGTATAGACTGGCCCGACTGGCCTGTGGCACTGGCTGGTCTCGGCCTACACATGAATAACCATTTTGTCTGGATCGTACATGTATCGTGGTAGAAACCATGCTATGATCATGGTGATAAAGTTAGTTTGACATTTTAATCGTCCCGCAGGGATACGAGGCTGGAGGCAGGATAGGACGACTCTAGTATTTCACAGTCTCTCTACCCAGTATAGTCTCGTTTTCCATGTTCAATAGTGATACATATATAAGTTAAAGTTACTGTAGTAGTATATTAAGAAGCTTTACAGGCAAAAGGGATCTTACAATAAATATATATTTTCAAGAAGTAAGTCGTGTAGATCATGTGCATTCTACATATTTCTACGCTAGATCACTGGTCAATAACATGCATTATGTTCCACCTCGTTATCATTGTTTATCATGTCAATCAAATACATCGTGTACATGTAGCAGTAACATCAGTCGGGCGATTTTCTATGGTTTACGAACTGGGTCAAAACTAACCTTACAGGTGCAGCCAGGGCTTCTAAAATTTCAGAATGCCTTTCGGTCCAAGAGTCCAGACGTAACACTGTCGGCCATTGTCAGAGCAGACCACCCCCCCTACCCCCCCCCCCCACCCCCCCCCCCCCGCCCCCCCCCCCCCCCCCCCTCTATTAAAAACAAAATTTAACAGAAATTTCGATGTTCAAACAAAGTACTAGAAATAATGGGATAAATGTTGTATCGGGATAAATAAATCGTGTTTATAAACAATATAAGTGGAAAATATTGTGTATGCACACCGGGTCACGTGGTGTGCCTAAATAGCGCAAAGACGGAAAAAATGCGAAACGACAGAGACGAATCGTGATGCCGATTGATTGCAGGTAAATTTTCTGTAGACTAAAATAAATTAAAATTTTACAAGTCTGTGTCTTGTTTCGTTTTATATTTATTCCTCTCTGCCGCGTGGCCAAGCCGGTAAGTTGTCGTTGTGAATAACGACACAATAGTTCGTTGTGCCATTCCAATAATAATCGATTGACGGACAGGGCCGTAGCCAGACCTAAAAATGAGACGATGCGAAAACAATATTGTGAACAAGCGAGCGCGACGCGCACCGCTAAACCGTTAATGCGGGGGGGGGGGGTTGGGGGTCCTCCCCCAATACAATTTTGACATCTAGATCGTCATAGACGCGATTTCCCGGCTCTTATATCACCGGATACGGCATTAAATAATAATAACAAATAATCGGCAAAATCTGAGACGAGGCGGCTGCCTCGTCTGCCTCATCATGGCTACGGGCCTGACGGACAACATAGACAAAAAATGCGTTATATACCCACTCGTAATTCTTTGCTAATTAGGCTATTATCACTGTTCACACCGACTTCAAAATTAATTGTCGGCCTGTACAATTGAATTAACATTCGGTGTTTCTTTAACCCTCAGATCGAGTTCAAAGTACATCGGCGGTGTGATTTAGCACTTCAATTGATCCCTAATCCCTGATGCCTAATGTGTCACGCTTTAACACGACAGATGTACCTTGTCGTTTATCAAAATGTTTGCGAATTGTAGATCACGTGAGCCGGCTCATTAGGATCTGCGGCATTCCTACGTACATGTACATTTTATATACACAAAAATGACCCATAATACAGCGTAATGTAACAGTTCCTAACTTAATATGGAATAGCCCGGGCCGATAGTCCGTGTCAGCTACTTGGGGTTAAATATTACGAACACAGATAAACACAGTGCATGGTTTCTTTATTTTATTGTAACATCATCAGAAATGGCGAGTCTAGGAACTCTCGTATCTTTACGCTGAAGCCAGTCTATTTCAGTCACTAATCCGCTATACACCTGTCCCACGCGTGTGTTAAGAACAATCGATATTTGGAGAAACTGAATACACAGCGAGCTGCACACTGGTTTAACACGGATATGGCCCGCGGATATGTGTCATAAATGACTTGGTGGTCAAAACGGGTAAATGTACAAGGTTTATAGCGAAATAGCAGCCGACTGGCAATTTTTCTCGGACCGATTTTTAAGACTAGTTTTCAAATCTCAATCGGTCTGAGAGTTCAAAAATCGGTCCAGAACCGGAAAACTGAAAATGTTAGAAGCCCTGTGTGCAGCTATAAACAATACAGCTGCACCTGTAAAAATACAGTTTAGTCTTGACCCCGTTCGTACACCATCGAACGAGGTCAAAACTAAACTTGCAGGTGTGGCTATACACATATAGAGGTGCACCTGCATTTTTTACAACTGCACCTGTAAATGTATAGCTGCACCTGTAAAATACGTTTATAGCTGCAGCTATAAAAATACAGCTGCATCTATACATGTACAGCTGCAACTGTACACTTTACATATATATGTTTATAGTTGCACCTGTAAGTTTAGTTTTGACCCCGTTCGTAAACTATATTGTATTTTTACAGGTGCAGCTATGTATGTACAGGGTATTTTTACAGGTGCGGTTGTATTTTTACAGGTGCATCTGTATTTGTTACAGCTGCGTGCACCTGTATATTTGTATAGCTGCACATGTAAGGTTAGTTTTGACCCCGTTTGTACACCATAATTTTCGCTCAATACTAGATCATTGGTCGATAGCGTGTTTTATAACACGAGCTTGTCGGGAACGTAGTGTCTCACGGGTTATATACATGGAAAGCGAAAGTAGGACATTGTACTATATATGAAAGTGTAACTGTCGTGTATTTCGTTTCGCATACAAGTAAGGGCTTTTCCAGAATTAATGGTATGGGGTGGGGGTGGGGGGGGGCGGAAGGTTGTTTGTTTACATACCACCCATATAAACAAATAATTTTCATACTCCACCACCCATGCTTATAAATTATCAATTACCCCCCACCCCCCAACACACACACACCATTACTCGGATTACTGTACTTGTGAACCATATGGTCACAACCATCGTTGTGGACACACACCATTTCTGCAACATTATGACTATGAGTATGCAACATATTTCCATAATTGAAAGTTTCTTAACAATTGAAACATAAATCATAATCAATATCTACTCGTGTTTAGCAATACAACATCCCGAGTTATGAACACAATTTTGACATTATGGACACCGTGTCCAGAACTATATAATTATGGGGAGCCGGCTGAGATAAGTGGCACAATGATTGCGAGCAGTGTAGTCCCTCATCAACCTACACATCCGCGCCGCTCTGACTATGTCCTATACTATATAATTATGGGAAGCCGACTGAGATAAATGGCACAATCATTGCGAGCAGTGTAGTCCCTCATCAACCTACACATCCGCGCCGTTGACCATGTCCTATACTATATAATTAATGGGGGAGCCGACTGAGATTAAGTGGCACAATGATTGCGAGCAGTGTAGTCCCTCATCAACCATACACCACCCCGGGCCGTCTGCCACCATGTCCCTATACTATATAATTATGGGGAGCCGACTGAGATAATTGGCATAATGATTGCGAGCAGTGTAGTCCCTCATTAACCTACACATCCGCGCCGTCTGACCATGTCATATACTATATAATTATGGGGAGCCGGCTGAGATAAGTGGCACAATGATCGCGAGCAGTGTAGTCCCTCATCAACCTATTATGGGGAGCCGGCTGAGATAAGTGGCACAATGATTTCGAGCAGTGTATCAACCTACACATCCGCGCCGTCTGACCATGTCCTATACTATATAATTATGGGGAGCCGGCTGTGATAAGTGGCACAATGATTGCGAGCAGTGTAGTCCCTCATCAACATACACATCCGCGCCGTCTGACCATGTCATATACTATATAATTATGGTTATGGGGAACCGGCTGAGATAAGTGGCACAATGGTTGCGAGCAATGTAGTCCCTCATCAACCTACACATCCGCACCGTCTGACCATGGCCTATACTATATAATAATGGGGAGCCGGATGAGATAAGTGACACAATGATTGCGAGCAGTGTAGTCCCTCATCAACCTACACATCCGTGCCGTCTAACCATGGCTTATACGATATGCATACATCATATTCATGTCCACAGTTGCATAACTCGTTAGATTGTGGCTGCCTCTTTGCGGAGACTGACAGGATATTTAGCAGACTATTAGCAGACTATTAGCAGATTATCTATGGTCACATTGTCCCAGGTTAATGGAAGCATCATTCTCAGTGGTCAATGTTTGTTTACACATGGGGCGGACTGACAGACATCATGCAGTTCGTTCTTGGAGCTGGAATATAGACGTTAGCCAGTTAATAAGGAATTTAAATGTACGCAAAATTAAGACTGCTCCGTTATGCACGGGATCGGCTGGTGTGATGATGTCGAATGCATATTGCTTGTGTGTTTATACTAAAATATCGACAACTATTAATTGCACAAAATACCAATGCATGTGATATATAGTTTTCATCACGAAACATCCAATACAACACATTTTATGACGAAAGTCTAGTAAGTATTTCTGGGACAACCCTCGTATATAAGTGTACCAATGACAAACGAGTGTGTATGAAACATGCATTGTGGTCACCTGGCAATATTCATTTAACTTTAATTTCTCGTATATGCAGATATAGATACATTCTATAATTGAATGACATGTAGTAGCAGCAGTGATCAACGTGATCATGGGTCCGGTCAACAAGAGCGGCACCTGCCCATAATACCAAGTTTCAGTGTCACAGGCCCATTTATGAAAAATATACATGTACTACTGTCAAATAGACAAGCAAGTTATATACTGTGAATATAATGTTATCACCTTCAAATTTCCCTAACATTATCAAATTATCAAAATAGATATAGATATAGAGATTAATATTATATACGGCTACCACATGCTTTGATTAACAAATTACCAAAAGCTCTCGTTGTGTTTTTACAAGATATTAACCAAATAAACGCAGATGCTAAGAAGAGACCACTATATATACATATATACATCTATAGCTTAATGATGGCAATGAAACAGGAAATGTATTTCATATTCAACCGAACTACACAGAATCACTACAATACAGTATATAAGATCACTAACGACACACACTGTGCGGATGAAACTAGCGTTGTGGACACGTGTCCATAACTATGTCCATAACCTTCAAATTTCCCTAACATTATGAAATTATCAAAATAGATATAGATATAAAGATTAATATTATATACGGCTATACCACATGCTTTGATTAACAAATTACCAAAAGCTCTCTTTGTGTTTTTACAAGATATTAACCAAATAAACTCAGTTGCTATGGAGAGACCACTATCTATACATATGGGCCGCGCCATACGAAAACCGGGCTTAATGACAACGTCATGAAAAGCGGTAAACGACGTCGGCAAAACGACTGTTGCAGCGTCCTGTAAAAGTTCACATTTTGCCCTCCAATTTACGTTTATTGGTGTCAGTTAACATTAAGTGTGAACAGAAAACGGAAAATTATAACTTAATGAAACTGACTAATATGAGACGCAATGCCTTGCACCTTAGTACACATATTATGACGTCATGACTTGACGTCACGTACTTGTGACGTCACTGAACGTGAATACATGTTTGACGTTATGGCCATGGTGTCATGACAAAATATTATAGCAAGGATACTTGCACGAGTTCCTCGCAGCATCAATGACTTAGAAATGCTTCAGGCGCTGTGCATTGTCGCCTAACTGTCGTTCTTTGACATTGTCACTCTTTTTCGTCGGTTATCCTTATGAATTTAAAATGGTGAACGCATAATTTAACTGGCTACATATCAGCGATGTATTCGCTTACATTGCACCTTGAATCCTAAATAATCTTAAATATGAACAACCTATTGTATGCCAACGATAATACCATCTATTTTCTTGGTAAATGGAGACACTTTTGAACAATTCTATCCAGTACTTAGCGAATGATATGCCATTTAATGACCCTCATTTTATCATAAACTGAGGTTGACACGCATCTATATAATGATATATATATCCAGGGTTTGTATTGAATTTGGCAAAACAAATGCATCAAAATCTCTCTAATAGATTCAGAATCAGTGATTTCAATGCAGCTCCTTCATTGTGTGTGTATAAGCAATACATAATGCACAAAACACACAGTGAGGTCGGTGGAGTTTTCGAAAAGTTTTGAAATTAATTGGAAAATTGATGGTCATAAACTTGCGATTTGTAGTATAAAATCATCAGCTTATCACCTGACTGCATAATAATGCATGTCTGAATCAGGCGATGGTAATGCGATGCTCAAGAAAGACACCTGGCAACAATTATAAGGTATTACGCTACCAAATCTGCCCGACGTCGTGTTTTGTTACAAAGTTAATGTTATAAGCAGACTACTTCCTCCTTTAAAATATGTCGTCGCATACGAAATGTTAAATAATGTCGCTATTATTCCCCAAAATGATTTCAGACAGCAGCAAACAACAGGGAAGCGTCAACACTTTGCCTTATTTGAAAATTATTCATACGGAATTACGTTACTTGGGCCGCAATCCAAAACATGACGTTACATTAATAGCAACTGCAATACACATTATTTTCATACTTTGTCTTGGCCTAATGGGAAACACTTGGAAAGGCTACGAGATATCCAAATTTGGCTGACATGCGATAAAAGATGACAAATCTATAGGACTTGTCCGGGTATTTCATCAATACCCCTTGTATACGCCGTTGATAAAAACGTCGTAATTTCAACGTCAATGATCTAAAACGTCATATAAGTTTTTACCACGCGTCATAAAAAATACTTCTAAAATGAAAAATAATTGGGATACATTGATCATTTTGGCCGCATATGGCTTTTAAAAGATGTACAATTCAGAATACGCTAAAAAGTAAAAACTGAAAATTTTGTCAGTAAGCCCGGTTTTCGCATGGCGCGGCTCATATATACATGTATAGCTTAATGATGGCAATGAAACAGGAAATGTATTTCATATTCAACCGAATTACAAGGAATCACTACAATACAGTATATAAGATCACTAACGACACACACTGTGCGGAGGAAACTAGCGTTGTGGACACGTGTGCATATCTATATGTACCGGTATATACGTGTACCAATGGCAAACGTGTGGGGATGGAACATGTATTGTGGACACCTTTCTGTATTCATATAACTACTGTATTTGCTGAAAATCAAAACGGCCCCATGATACATTGTCTTACAAACGTACTCGTAATGCAACACTTACAATCACCATGCATATACGGTTAGGCCGATATATATGCACTGACATAAACTATTGTATCTATTTGTGTTTATTAATATAATTGAAGGATTATTGTACCCATGTCCAGCTCTGAGATTTATCCCTAATAATGTGTATTTTATGACATGAGAATACTATGGCAAAGTGAAATACTCCACCATGTACATTTATATATGGTTGTAGCGGTGTTGTGATCACTGCGTAGTGTAGCCCCGGATTAACCCTCATAGCCGTTCAGACTGTCTACACTATATATGGGCCGCCGGCTAAGACAAGTGACAAAATGATTGCGAACAGTGTAGTCCAGTGTTAGCCCCTGATCAACCTACTGCTCCCCGCGGTCTGACCATGGACTATACTATATATGACCGACGGCAGAGAAAAGTGAAAATAGTTGCGATCAGTGTAGCCCCTGATCAACCTACTGCTCCCCGCGGTCTGACCATGGCCTATGCTATATATGGCCGACGGCAGAGAAAAGTTATAATATTTGCGATCAGTGTAGCCCCTGGTCAAACTACTGAGCCCTGCGGTCTGACTGGCATATACTATACAGTGGAACCCCTCTAAACCGAACACCCTGGGGACAGACTGAACAGTTCGGTTTATAGGGGTTTTCGGTTTAGAGGGGTTTTCTATTTCCATTTAAGGAAATGTATGTTTTCCATCATTAACTCTTGGATTTGTATAGTATATACCATTATTACCATATTGAAAGCATATGTACACATGTTTTCAATAAATATGTCAAGTTTCTTTTTATTCTGAGAATTGATATGATGACTTTTCATTGGAAACAAACAAACAAATAAAAACCAGTGTTTTTTTTTATAAAACTACACAACAAGGTGACAGTTTAGTTGTGGACCAGCCACCAGTATAGTAAATTTATGGAGTATTTTCATATTTCTCCACCCGAAAAAGTTAAGTCCCAATGAGACGATTCTAAAGCACTCCCAACTTGCCATTTGTATGGACAAATAAGAAATGTACCCCCAAATTACGCGCCTTAAAGGGGGCTCGGCTACCCAGTTGTGTTTTATCATGTCGACATGTGTAATTCCCAATAAAGAGAGTGCAGATGACATGGGATAAATACCCCTAAGTATTTTGTGCCACTGTGGAACTTTCTCGATCAGCTGGAACGTTCTTTTAAGACCAGAATGTGTTGTTTTTTATTGACATTGCAAATAGTGCATATTCGCAAGGGGTATAGCAAATAGTGCAGATTCGCAATTTCTACGGTCTACACTGGTCGCAAAAAGCATATGACACATTTCGCGTGTGCTGTGTAGTTACCGCGAGCTGCTGCAATAGCCCACAGGCTACAGTCACGAGTTTACAGCCTCGTTAAGTTTATTAGATTATCTCAATTAATCGATCGGTTGGTTCACAAATAATGTGCCGATTATTTTATTTCCGTAAACGTACTCGTAATGCAACACTTACAATCACCATGCATATACGGTTAGGCCGATATATATGCACTGACATAAACAATTGTATCTATTTGTGTTTATTAATATAATTGAAGGATTATTGTACCCATGTCCAGCTCTGAGATTTATCCCTAATAATGTGTATTTTATGACATGAGAACACTATGGCAAAGTGAAATACTCCACCATGTACATTTATATATGGTTGTAGCGGTGTAGTGATCACTGCGTAGTGTAGCCCCGGATTAACCCTCATAGCCGTTCAGACTGTCTACACTATATATGGGCCGCCGGCTAAGACAAGTGACACAATGATTGCGAACAGTGTAGTAAAGTGTTAACATGCACAGCCGTGCAGTCTGACTATAATATATATGGACCGCCCTCTGAGAAAGGTGGCACAATGGTTACGAACAGTATAGCAAGTTATATACTGTGAATGTCCCTAATATGATCAACTTATCAATATAGATATAGAGATAGAGATTAATATTAAATACGGCTACCAAATGCTTTTAAAGTGGAAATATTTGCGATCAGTGTAGCCCCTGATCAACCTACTGCTCCCCGCGGTCTGACCATGGACTATACTATATATGACCGACGTCAGAGAAAAGTGAAAATAGTTGCGATCAGTGTAGCCCCTGATCAAACTACTGCTTCCCGCGGTCTGACCATGGCCTATGCTATATATGGCCGACGGCAGAGAAAAGTTATAATATTTGCGATCAGTGTAGCCCCTGGTCAAACTACTGAGCCCTGCGGTCTGACAGGCATATACTATACATGTATATGGCCCACGGCAGAGAAAAGTGAAAATACTTGCGATCAGTGTAGCCCCTGGTCAACCTACTCAGTCCAGCGGTCTGACTATGGCATATACTATATATTTGGCCCACGGCAGAGAAAAGTGAAAATATGTGCGATCAATGTAGCCCCTGGTCAAACTACACAGCCCTTTGGTCTGACTATGGCATATTCTATATATGGCCAACGGCAGAGGAAAGTGAATATAGTTGCGATCAGTGTAGCCCCTGATCAATCTACTGCTTCCCGCGGTTTGACCATGGCCTATACAATATATGGCCGACGGCAGAGAAAAGTGAACATACTACTAGTCAAACTACTCAGCGCTGCGGTCTGACTATGGCATATACTGTATATGACCCACGGCAGAGAAAAGTGAAAAGTTGCGATCAGTGTAGCCCCCGATCAACCAACTGCTCCCCGCGGTCTGACCATGGCATATACTATATATGGCCCACGGCACACTGAGCGGCACCTATCGCCTCCTTTTGAGGTTTTTTTTTTTAGCTTTACTACAGGGACTCCGGAGCTACCGGGGAAACTGGAGGTTTCCTCCACCAGGAGTAATTGCTTTTTATGTCGAAATTGACAATCTGCATTACTCCAATATAGACAAAAATAAAACGATTTAATGTGTATTAGTCTATTTCGGCCAAAATCTGACGGTGTGGTAGGTGACTCAAAACTAAACTAAAATTAAAATAAATGCTAGTAAATAACAAAGACAAACTATATATATAAAACCCAATTAACAACCCAAAATCAGCAACCACGGTTATCATGATAGGTTAATATAGCATTCTGATACAGCACACTAACATAGGGTGAGGGTGACACGTCAAATACCATACCGTCAGAAATCACTTTCTTCTTCTCTTCTCTTCTCTTCTCGATGGTGATTAGGTAGGATTGGGACTAAATGTGACAATAAGTTAATTACGTAGAGCACACTTGCTAGACATTAGTGACTCAGATAGTATACTCGCCACTTAATTTCATTTGACCAGTCCGTGTGCCACTCAAAACGCACAAATCACGTAAACTAGTATGGGTTCCCCTCAATCATCTATAATCGATACCCAGCCATACTATATCACACACATATAAGCTGATGGGTGCTATAGGAGGCCTCAAATTATAGGTTACCATACCTGCATAGATTCTCCTATATTTGACGCACATTTTTGGAGCCTGAATTATAAATGCAACATTTATCAAAATTCGGAAATATAAACCAGACCGACGACCATCGGCCTGCTTCTTTACTGGGCTATATATCCCGGGTATGGAAGGTGTTCGAGCCAATTCCCACCCTTAAATATGAGCCGAATGAATGAATGAATGAGCGGCACCTGCCCATAAGCCCAAGTTTCAGTGTCACAGGCCCATTTATGAAAACTATACATTTAATACTGTCAAATAGACAAGCAAGTTATATACTGTGAATATAATATTATAAACTTCAAATTTCCCTAACGTTATAAAATTATCAAAATATATATAGATATTGAAATTAATATTATATACGGCTACCCCATGCTTTGATTAACAAATTACCAAAAGCTCTCGTTGTGATTTTACAAGATATTAACCAAATAAACGCAGTTGCTAAGGAGAGACCACTATATATGGACCGCGCTCTGTGAAAACCAGCCTTAATGACAAACTTTTCGATTTTCACTTTTTTACATTTTCTGATGCGGACACCTTTCAAAAACAATATTCTCAAAAGAAAATGTAATTATGTTTCATAGTTCTTGTTTTATCTCACTTTTTGTAGCACCATGTGAATCACGCACGGAAAAAAACGTAACGTCATCGAGAAAATGACGTTATTGAAACGGCGACGTTTGTACAATGCAACTCAACAGCCTACAGTACTTTGCTGATAAGTTACACTAAATGTATCTACAAGTGTTAGTATGTATAATATCAAACATTGAACAGAATACAACTATGATATGCACATGTAGTGAACAAAACAAACGCACCACTATCGATTTTAAATCTATAATTAGCCGACCTGTGGCTTCGTAATTTGCCACCATCGCCATAATAGATTCATATAAATATGTCGTCAGAAAGATACATTGCACTTATCTCAGAATTTAGGCCAGAATATAATTGATGTCATTTACAGTTAATTGTGACGTCATTTATTGATGTAGACATTACGTCACCAAAGACAAAGTCGGACTTATTAAATGTGTAAATGTTTGAGACCTGTGCATCTGTGCAGTCTGATCAGTGTCTGCAATGATTGCAAATATACTAGTAAAATTGCTATACATTCACATAACCATATTTACAAGTGGTAATCTTAAAGAATATTTACATTGTTATCAAAGGGCAATCGTACGGCCGATTCAATGTGATTTGTTTAAGGTACATGTACAAGTGGTAGCAGATACATATACAAATCAGTCTGTAGCCTGTCCCTGGTGGCTACACTTATGTTCGCAGTAAGAATGCATGTGACACAATACCAACACACTAAATACTAAAACATGTTTGGCCCAGTGTCACCATGATGCGATATGCCAGGAGCCGTGTGTATTTGGCACTACCATAATTTTACATCTATGATACGCTTATTTTTCTGAAAATTTCCAAATTGTATTGTGTTAATTTTCGAAACATTCTTCAGGCGAAACAATAAATTAAACGAATTAAGCCCTGTGCCCAGTTCTATTCGTTATTCAGAATAGGTGTCCCAGTTAATGAGCCAACTGTTTACATTTTCGTTACCGTAATAAAAGTAACGTTCGCGGGCACACTTCGACGTAATCTGAACAGGACCGTTTAGCACAATTAGTAAAGAGCGCACAGATGCACCCCGGGTTCGATCCTCAGTTTGTAAGTACATGTGCATGTATATCTGATGATGGTCGCCAGACAGGGTAAGTTTGCTTTCTTTGAGTATTCCGGTTTCAACCCAAAATAGAAACATACAGACGCCTCCGTCTACGCCGACTACACTTGTTCCCGTGTTTGCTTGTAAGTGTTGTATAAATAATTATAAATAAAGTTTAAAAGAAATATTCGCAATATGATTACATAATACTGATTTTGTGATGTGTTATCTAAAAATACCGATCGTATGGTTATTTAGTTTCAAATGTCAGGGAACAAGTCGTCCTTATATATTATAAAAAATCATTTGTAATAATATGCCCATTTGTATAAAAAATAATCGACAAAATCACTACGTATTTCCTTGAAGGAAACCGAAAAAAAAGACAATTTTCTGAACCACTATGAAAACAAATGTACAATTCTGCCACGCGTATCCAACATTAACGTATTTGTGAGCCACAATTAGTAAAGCGTATGGCTATAAATATGACAACTTATTGCAATGACGCAACGATTTCATGTGTCAAAATCTGACTTGACGTTCGTAAACGGGAATTGGACAGCAAAACAAAATCCTATGATGGATTGGCTTGTTAGGCTGGCTGGCACAATATTCGGAGCTCATGCGGAATTCATGCATTTTGCAAACTCTATAATGTAAAGTAATCTGCTCTGTGGAACTGACCTAATGTTAATTTAATGAGTTCAATATATTCCAAAGCATGAACGGCGCCGCAAAATGAGATCTGCCAACACTGTCATGCTAGTCATGCTAACCACGCTAACGGTCTGCACAACAGGGAACAGTGATCGTATGGCCCCAAGTGGCTGGCAATTATATCTCCACTTGTGAGAGAGAGGGACACCTGAAAGGAAAATCTGAGAGGGGTCAGTGGTTTTATCAGATTATCAGCATGATAATGATTATTATAGTTACATGATAGCATGATGTTTACAATAATAAATTATATGGCCGTGTCATCTGTCTTACTGTGTGTATACTGTTTTCACACTGGATTAATGGGCTTCATAAACAAATAATATCAATGATAGCGTGCAGTTAATAACGGGTTTATCACAGGGAATACTGTTAATGACAAACAACTTTCGAGACCATTTGTTTCCGTTGGGCACTTTATAAACAGTGATTGTAATCCACGTATACCAATATTAGTTTGCGAATGCGCGCAGTTTGTTATGAACATACGATCACTTCTTGAAATGTATTTGCATTGTGTTTGTTTAGAAGTATAGTAATAGTTAACCATTCTACTAGATAGTGTTCATGATGTTTGCCAAAATGCATGTAAACGTGCATGAAAAATAAAACGCGTAGTCTTAACAGTGTCTACACTGATTGCCATAATTATATTGATGATTTAGCAGTAATTATTCACGATTCTACAGACAAATGTCTGTCAAAAGAAAATGAAGAACGCATGTTGATTAGAAATGCACAATGCACACACATGTGTCGAAATAGTTCTCTAAATGCCAGGTTTTGATTTATTGTTCCGGTCATCCGAGTACGAGCACATTATTCTGGGGAGAATGAGCAGTTGATCTGCTGCAAATATAAAATACGGATACGTACAGGGTTTATTCATGGGAATAACAATGATAATCAAAGTGGTTATTAAATATGTTACACTAATGTAGCTAGCATGGATATAGCATGATATAGCAACTGTACATGATCATGATGATCATGATGATATACAACTGATATATAGGAAATAAATGCCTCAAACGTCATGACATCTGGCACATTTTAAGTTTATGTGACTTGGCGGGTGATGAAACATTTTATCGGCATTTACATTATCTACAGAGATCAATGTTGTGACCACTCATTTGAACCACCTCACAGAGATGATCATAATGAGACATAACACGCATATTTGAGGAAACAATAAATAGAAACACAACTTGCACAATACCTAGATTATTTTCTGATAGATAATTATGTAGCTAATCATGGGGAATAATAGGAACTTTCATATAAATTACAAAATAATTTTAAATTATTAATTTACTACAAAAGAAATTTCCAATTCTGGAACTGGCAGGCCAACTAACAGCCAGTACCATGATCACGATGTTTGCCAGATTACCATGATTACATCATATACAGTCATAAGAGTTATCATGTTGAGGTGAAAACCAGTAGTATTGACATATCCGATCCAAATGACATGTTTTGAACTTTTGACTACCATTTGAATCGTGATCAAATGCTGTCTCGACAGAGATATACAGTACTGGCATAGGTTATTTGTATCCAAAAGTAACAGGAAATTTGTTGAATGTCGACGTAACTTGAGGAAGTTATTTAAATTAGCTGGCACGGTTATCCTAGCCATGTATGTAAATAGTGTATACACTTGTTTATGGATATATGGTATATGGAAAGTGCATGTACAATGTATCACATCATGAACATAGCGATGGTCTACGCATATGTGAAACACATACATCATGTATGTGGTTAGCATTTACATGATTATGTACATCATGACAATGACGACTTGACGTCTTGTACACCCCTATGGCACATACTACACGTGCAGTGAGCAAGGTTTTCATTGCTTTCTTACAACATGTACATATTGTTTAGTATCTATGATCATGATGACACCTCTTCGATTTTGGTTACCGGTACTCGACTGATGCTAGTCACCATGGTCGTATGGTTGCTTTTCTGATTGTAACTTGAGGACGTGATTACACATAACTGGCATAGGTTATTTTTGTCTCAAACAAACACAAACTGTGTTGAATGTCAACATGGAAATTGCATATAAAATATCATGAAGATAACTCAACATGTGTGTCAGTCATGTGTATATCTACATGTTATGCGCATATGTGAAACCCAGCTATTGGTTGTTTTTTCAAGATAACGTGAGACAGTTATTACACATAACTGGTTTAGGTTATGTTTGTAAAAAACAAATACGAACTTTGTTGAATGTGAACTTAACTTGAGTAAGTTATTCGAAATAACAGTCACGGGTTATTTTAATATAGTGCATGCCTGCCATGGTATATGGAAATTGCATGTAGAACATCATGAAGATAACTCGACATGTGTCTCAGTCATGTGTATAGCTACATGTTATGCACATATATGAAACCCAGCTATGGGTTGTTTTTCAAGATAACGTGATACAGTTATTACACATAACTGGTAGAGGTTATGTTTGTCAAAAACAATACGAACTGTGTTACTGTGTTACATAACTTGAGGAAGTTATTCGAAATAGCTGTCAGGGGTTATTCTAATATAGTGCATGTCTGCAAAATTATATATGGTAATTGAGAATTGCATGCACAGTATCAGAAACATAACGAAAATCTAAATGTGTTAGCATATGTGAATGTCATGTATGTTCATTATGATCATGAATGCGTGTGTTAACCAACTCAGGATAGAGTTGTACCAACCACATGTGCTGTGAGCAAAGGATTCATGTTTTTTCTGAAAACACGTACATGCTGTGCAATGCCTGTTCTATTTGGGTTATTTGACTCATGCTAGTCATCATTCTGTGGTTTTTGGGTAAATGTAGCTTGAAGAAGTCACTAAACACTGATGTAGCCTGAAAATGATCTTGTTTGCTTGGTATAAGCTGGGTGGGTGTTTCATTGGCGGAATGACGAACAGTACAGATCATGATCAGACTGTGCGGATGCACAAGCTGATCTGGATCTACACTGGTCGTAAAACCCATAAGCCCCATTTCTCCATTCACAGTCACATATATAGACAGAAACAGTGTCCGCATGCCAAACTCTGCATCATGGTTATGGAGAATACTTGTTTTCTTTGTGGATGCTGGAGCAGTGAGAGACACAGTTAAATCAATTCAATGAACATCCCAAATGTTCAACATGTTGAACATGTCGTCGAATTATAGGGATGAAACAGAATACAATTCACCATGATTGCTATCATGATTATCTCGGTTATGACCAAAGTGGTATCAAAATGAACAAGGGAATTAACACCACGCTGTAAACTATACATAAGTCAACAATTGATGTTGTGTTACCTCCCTTTTAAATTGTGCAGAAAATGATAGATACTGAAAATAACTGATACAGGTTATCTACAATTTGACAGCGGAAGGGAGGCAAATCTCACACAACTAGAAGAAGTAACTGTATCAGGTTATTTCGAACGTAACTGAAATCAGTTACACCCCTGACTGCAGAATACGCAAGCATGTTTATTTCACCCAATTCCAATTTTTTTTCTTGACGCGTAACGATACTGGTATATACCGAACACTGCGTTTATAAATCATTATTATATGAGCTGGTTTGGTTGTCAGTCAACGACTGATAACAATCACCTGGGCGAAAGACTTCTGGTCCGAAGTGATCGCAGTCACTATTACCTATTTGCCATTTCAGCTGGGCGATTTTATTTCGCAATAACATTCAATAATTCCTTCATCTATTTTGATGAAATAAAGCCTGAATAATTCAGAAAAGTGCACAATAATGCATTTGTACTAATGTATTTATTTCTATGCTAATGTTTAATATTCGAAATTTCATGATTCCGAATATTAAACCATATAAACGGACATACCAGTACCCACATTTCCATTTTTTGTTTGTTTTTGTGTTAATACACCATTGTTCTAAGCGACCATTGTTGGTGTGTCCCTTGGGTGGTCGCTTAATGCAAGTTTGACTGTATCATATTTAATCATCTCTCATGTGAGATCCTCTATATAATAACAATGCATTCTCATACACAGCAAAATGTGCCACATATGCAACTCATATGAACACAATTCATATGATGTTCATATGATTGAAAAACAACATATGAATTGCATATGAAATTCATATGAAAAGAGCCTATATGAAAATAATATGATGTTCACATGTAAATCATATGAAAAACACATGAATTGCATATGAAAAGATCTAATATGAAATTCATATGATGTTCATATGAATTTCAAATGACAACTTTTCATATGAAAAACATATTTATGAAATTCATATGCCAGACATTTTGTAGTGTATACCTTTATTTGCAGCGACATGCGTGGACGACTGCAATAGCGGGGCCCAGCAAGGGACATGTATTGTCCCAGACAGGTGTATATGTAAACATGGGTTCAGAGGGGAGCTCTGCGAGTCTGGTGGGTATACCATGATAATCTATAAATAGCACGCAGGTATATCATTGTTGATGAACGGTCGCAAATTATTTCAATATGTATTCCTACGCCAGTAGTAAAGGAATGCATTAGAAATAGGTTAACCGCATTGCAATTTTGAAATTTGTGGCGTATATCAGAAAATGATAGGTCGGAAAACATGAGTAGTATATAGGGAGTCAAAATGATACCACCAAAGGTGGGAGCGTTATTGACCCTCGTTACAGCCCCCAACAGTATCGAAAAACGGTGTTTTTGTCCAATAACATAAACTAGCCACCAACACTGAAATATTTTAAACCGCGAAACAGTCTGGTTGTACACCCACCATACTTATTGAAAAAAATTGAAATTGAGATTGAAAATAATGGCTTCGAAAATCCAACGAACAAAAGTACTCCCCAGCACCCTCGAAAAACCAGGTTTTTTGCATAGAGAAGAGCAGAATGATACCACCAGAGGTGGCACCGTTTTCACCACCATACAACACTCCCAACACCCACGAAAAATCGGGGAAAAATTTCAGAAAAACCCAAATACATCGAACTACAACGAACTACAGACACTACAACCAACTACAGTATGTATCCACATTTGGGACAAAACATCCACAATCGTACTACCACCTAAATATCCACAATCGAACGCCCAATTGAAGATATGTTTCCCATTGGAATAGACAGACACAATGCCATACAAGGAATGTGAAACATGCGGCAAGGGTTTCGACAAGCCCGCAAATCTTCGAAGACACATGGGTCGCAAGAACCCGTGCAGACCTCCCACGAGAGAGTGTCCCGGATGTGGAGGGAAGTTTGCCACCTACAAGACTCTCTGGCAACATCGCTCGAACAGGTTTCCCGAGGGGCCAGAAGATAGAACCACGGAGGGTAGCAAGAAGAAGGCTGCGACCAGGAAGAGGATCCTGGTACTGGAGAGGAGGGTGGTAGAGTTGGAGGAGGAGGTGGCTAGACTGCGGGATGGAAAACCGGGAGCGAGCATCGACAGCGACGACGACGACGAGATCGATTGGACAGATATGTAGAGATAGGGGGGATTTCCCCCCACTTTTTGCACTGGCCCCCATCTCGACTCCCAACGGCAAACAAAACCTCTCCCCAAAGCAGGTAGAAAAACCCAAATACATCGAACTACAACGAACTACAGACACTACAACCAACTACAGACGAACGACAGATAGACTTGTCGTGGCCTCCCAAGAGAGACAAACAGAAACGATACCACCCATATGAGTATTTGGACACAGAAATGATACCACCCATTTGTGTATTTGGGCACATTTGGGAAAAGTGCAGGAGAAATTCGTCTCCCAAGAGGCAAACAGAAATGATACCACCCATTTGTGTATTTGGACACATTTGGAAAAAGTGTAGAAAAAATTCGCCTCCCAAGAGGCAAACAGAAATGATACCACCCATTTGTGTATTTGGACACATTTGGAAAAGACGGGTTGGAAAAAGAGGCTCGCATCTAAAAAGACCTTTTCTCGCAGAGCGCGAACACAGGACTCGGCGATTTCTCGTTTTCGTGTTTCTACGGCCAGCGCCTGCTCTAGATCTGCAATCCGGAGTTGTAGCCGCGCGTTTTCGCTCGGTGGGCCATCCGGAAACGAGGTGTGGCCGTGCCTAGCTAGAGACCGTGCATGCGAAAAAGTTTTTCCGCAACCATCGCACAAGAAGCGCGGCGGACTACACCCATTTTTTCGTTTCTCGTGTCGCGCCAAGTTGTACTTTTTGGCAAAGACTCTACCACACATTTCGCACTCCATTTTCCCAATAGTGTTTTGTGTTTAATTGGGCGCAAAACTGCTACTCCATATGGAACGGGTCGCTATTACTAGAGTGCTGGTGTACGGAGTCGCTAGTTTTGTTGTTTTCCTTCGGCGTACCGGACTGTTTTGCGGAGTGCACGAACTGGACGTCGGAGTCTGTTTTGCTCTTCCAGAGTCTACGGGCCTCTAGAGCCGCGAATGGGAACAGTGGTCTGCAGACCGCGTACGCCACCACAGAGACCCCCAACCACCACTTCGCATTCTCTATGGTTCTCCAGATGTCGTGCACCTCCCACCCGGATTCCGTCTGGCACTCTTCTTCCTCCGGGCACTCTTCTTCCTCCAGACACTCGTCTTTCTTCGGACACTCAGAATCGGCGATGCCGGAAATTGCGTCCAACAGTCTGTGTTCCAGCGCGTCCAACCAGTTCTCCAGACGTCTCTCCATGTCAGACAGGTGCGTCGACTCTTCGAACGAGCTGGCGTTTCGTACATCTTCTAATAGATCCGTGGGGAACTCGGTGGGGCCCGCAAAACCAGACGCGGTCACCCTGTGTACTACGGGGGTGGGGGTTTCTTGTTCTTCGGGGGTTTCTTGTTCTTCGGGTTTTGTACTACGTTCCGCATCGACACCATCCCACAACTTTCGAAGTCTGGCACTGCCGATCCCGTACTTCTTTTTTGTTTCGTCGGCCGTCGACTTTCCACGGGCGGAAATAATTTCTCGAATATTTTCCGGAGACAAATATGTTTTTGGCATGTTTGCAAAATACCTTTTCTATCTAGAGAGGGGACATTTGTCCAACATGGAATTCCCAAATCGTTCGAAATGGTCGAAATACTTGTTCGCGGTGCTCGAATTGCTCGGATTGCGCACCAGTGTGCTCGGTTTGCTCACCAAATTGCTCGGATTGCTCGCCAGGAAATCCAGTCCGCTCGGGAAGGTCGAAATGCCTGCTCGCGATTCCCAGGGGGCTCGGGTTCTCCTTTTCTAGCCAACAAGGATAGCAAAAATAGAAATCCTGGGAAGCAAACTGAGCACCCTGGAGAACCCGAGCCCCCTGGGAATCGCGAGCAGGCATGTCGACCTTCCCGAGCGGACTGGATTTCCTGGCGCGCAATCCGAGCAATTTGGTGAGCAAACCGAGCACACTGGTGCGCAATCCGAGCAATCCGAGCACCGCGAACAAGTATTTCGACCATTTCGAACGATTTGGGAATTCAATGTTGGACAAATGTCCCCTCTCTAGATAGAAAAGGTATTTTGCAAACATGCCCAAAAACATATTTGTCTCCGGAAAATATTCGAGAAATTATTTCCGCCCGTGGAAAGTCGACGGCCGACGAAACAAAAAAGAAGTATGGGATCGGCAGTGCCAGACTTCGAAAGTTGTGGGATGGTGTCGATGCGGAACGTAGTACAAAACCCGAAGAACAAGAAACCCCCGAAGAACAAGAAACCCCACCCCGTAGTACACAGGGTGACGCGTCTGGTTTTGCGGGCGAACCGAGTTCCCCACGGATCTATTAGAAGATGTACGAAACGCCAGCTCGTCGAAGAGTCGACGCACCTGTCTGACATGGAGAGACGTCTGGAGAACCGGTTGGACGCGCTGGAACACAGACTGTTGGACGCAATTTCCGGCATCGCCGATTCTGAGTGTCCGAAGAAAGACGAGTGTCTGGAGGAAGAAGAGTGCCCGGAGGAAGAAGAGTGCCAGACGGAATCCGGGTGGGAGGTGCACGACATCTGGAGAACCATAGAGAATGCGAAGTGGTGGTTGGGGGTCTCTGTGGTGGCGTACGCGGTCTGCAGACCACTGTTCCCATTCGCGGCTCTAGAGGCCCGTAGACTCTGGAAGAGCAAAACAGACTCCGACGTCCAGTTCGTGCACTCCGCAAAACAGTCCGGTACGCCGAAGGAAAACAACAAAACTAGCGACTCCGTACACCAGCACTCTGGTAGTAGCGACCCGTTCTATATGGAGTAGCAGTTTTGCGCCCAATTAGACACAAAACACTATTGGGAAAATGGAGTGCGAAAAGTGTGGTAGAGTCTTTGCCAAAAAGTACAACTTGGCGCGACATGAGAAACGAAAAAATGGGTGTAGTCCGCCGCGCTTCTTGTGCGATGGTTGCGGAAAAACTTTTCGCATGCACGGTCTCTAGCTAGGCACGGCCACACCTCGTGTCCGGATGGCCCACCGAGCGAAAACGCGCGGCTACAACTCCGGATTGCAGATCTAGAGCAGGCGCTGGCCGTAGAAACACGAAAACGAGAAATCGCCGAGTCCTGTGTTCGCGCTCTGCGAGAAAAGGTCTTGTAGATGCGAGCCTCTTTTTCCAACCCGTCTTTTCCAAATGTGTCCAAATACACAAATGGTTGGTATCATTTTCTGTTTGCCTCTTGGGTGGCGGCGAATTTTTTCTACACTTTTTCCAAATGTGTCCAAATACACAAATGGGTGGTATCATTTCTGTTTGCCTCTTGGGAGACGAATTTCTCATGCACTTTTCCCAAATGTGTCCAAATACACAAATGGGTGGTATCATTTCTGTTTGCCTCTTGGGAGGCGAATTTTTCCTACACTTTTTCCAAATGTGTCCAAATACACAAATGGGTGGTATCATTTCTGTGTCCAAATACACATATGGGTGGTATCGTTTCTGTTTGTCTCTCTTGGGAGGCCACGACAAGTCTATCTGTCGTTCGTCTGTAGTTGGTTGTAGTGTCTGTAGTTCGTTGTAGTTCGATGTATTTGGGTTTTTCTACCTACTTTGGGGAGAGGTTTTGTTTGCCGTTGGGAGTCGAGATGGGGGCCAGTGCAAAAAGTGGGGGGAAATCCCCCCTATCTCTACATATCTGTCCAATCGATCTCGTCGTCGTCGTCGCTGTCGATGCTCGCTCCCGGTTTTCCATCCCGCAGTCTAGCCACCTCCTCCTCCAACTCTACCACCCTCCTCTCCAGTACCAGGATCCTCTTCCTGGTCGCAGCCTTCTTCTTGCTACCCTCCGTGGTTCTATCTTCTGGCCCCTCGGGACACCTGTTCGAGCGATGTTGCCAGAGAGTCTTGTAGGTGGCAAACTTCCCTCCACATCCGGGACACTCTCTCGTGGGAGATCTGCACGGGTTCTTGCGACCCATGTGTCTTCGAAGATTTGCGGGCTTGTCGAAACCCTTGCCGCATGTTTCACATTCCTTGTATGGCATTGTGTCTGTCTATTCCAAGGGGAAACATATCTTCAATTGGGCGTTCGATTGTGGATATTTAGGTGGTAGTACGATTGTGGATGTTTTGTCCCAAATGTGGATACATACTGTAGTTGGTTGTAGTGTCTGTAGTTCGTTGTAGTTCGATGTATTTGGGTTTTTCTGAAATTTTTCCCCGATTTTTCGTGGGTGTTGGGAGTGTTGTATTGTGGTGAAAACGGTGCCACCTCTGGTGGTATCATTCTGCTCTTCTCTATGCTAAAAACCTGGTTTTTCGAGGGTGCTGGGGAGTACTTTTGTTCGTTGGATTTTCGAAGCCATTATTTTCAATCTCAATTTCAAAATTTGTTCACTAAGTATGGTGGGTGTACAACCAGACGGTTTCGCGGTTTAAAATATTTCAGTGTTGGTGGCTAGTTTATGTTATTGGACAAAAACACCGTTTTTCGATACTGTTGGGGGCTGTAACGAGGGTCAATAACGCTCCCACCTTTGGTGGTATCATTTTGACTCCCTATATACTACTACATGTTTAATGGCGACGCTAGCACGTCGCCATTAAACAGCTTTTCCGACCTATCATTTTCTGATATACAGTTAACCTTATATTACAATACAGTTAACCCTATACTGTTCCCCCATGCAAAATTTATTCTACATCATTTACAGAAAATATTGTAAATTTTGTAACTGCAACCATTGCTCCATGTTGAATAAATGCTGTTTATATCTGAAGTAACGTAATATACCTGAAGCAGCCTAATATACATGAAGTGCCATTGTTTTGCCTTTCTTTTTTCACCTTTGACCCCTAATCGCCGCCTCTGATTGGTCTAGTGTGTTTGCAGTGCAACCTCTCTACAACAGCCACTCATGGGAGGACGCAAAGGCCGTTGTAGAGAGGTGGCTGTTGTAGAGAGGTTCATGCTGAATTATATTTTGTCCACTGCCGTTTATTTATTTGTATACGCCCGTTTGAAAAAAAACGGGACGTATTATGTATTTACCTTGTACGGGCGGCATGCGAGCGTGCACAGCTTGTCCACGCAATAGCTAGAGGTCTACTTGACGGATTATAACCAAATTTGGTATACATGTTTATCACGGCAAGACGAAGAAGCCGATTGTTTTTCAAAATTTCCGATGACTTATCTACCCTTGGCAGCCATTGTTTTTGCATTGTTTATTTGGCCGTAAAATTTGGGCAGGTTTTGTGAAACAGACAGTAAGTCGGATTTGATGGAAACTTCACATACTTATTTTTCATTATAAAACCCACACATGCCCCTGTGTTGAAGGTCAAGGTTAAATGACTTAAAATGAACTGATTTATTTTTCCATGGAATTATCTCCCCTTGTATACTGGCACTACCTCGATGGGCATAGATTGTGACTTTCGGCACTCTTGTTCATCAATGACAAAAAAGTCACCCTCCCCCAATTTATTTATTTGATAAAATTCCATCAAATATTGATTTTATTGCGAAAAAATGATTTTCCTATGGGAATTTAACATGGGGGAAAAGGAGATGGACCTGGGGGAGGAGTAAAAAACAAAACATTTTGAAAATTGACTCCGAAACCTGATTAGATAGCTTGGAAATTATGTAACTAAGAAAACAAAAAATAGATTTTGAAAATCGGTCCACAAATAGAAGCAAGTATCACTGTCACGGTATGTAACCCACTGTGGGGAGGAAGTATGTATTCGTGCCCGGCTAGCCCAGTCGGTTAGAGTGATGGTACGGTAATCCAGAAGTCCCCGGTCCGAGCCTCTGGTCGGATATGCATGTTTCTCGCCTTGTGACATGACTATTGGAAGTTATAGCTCTAAAATGCATCAGAATGCCGAAGATTGCACGTAGAATTCAAAACATTTCCAGGAAAGGACCCCCGAACCCCTCAGCTCATGAGACACAATACTCCTATCATGCTCTCCCAGAGCTCCAGATAAGCTGTATATTTGCTTAAATACCCCAAAAAACAATTGAAATCAGAAGTAGCGAGCATCAAAAAACCATAACTATTTTGTGGTACCTTTATCATGCTGCAGAAAACAATAACATACAACAAATATAGCGTATGTTTCTTAAATTCCATGAAAACACATCTTGGTATTTCATTAGAATTGTCTCCAAGGAGACAATTCTAATGAAATGAAAAGACATGTTTTCATTTCGAAGCAAAGTATTCAATAATTGTTGTCTGTTGTTGTGTAAACAGTTGTGTGATTTATTTTACCCAATTACAATTTTGAAATACCCAATTGCTTCAGAAGTGATTGGAGTGAAAACATACTCAATTACTAATTCCTTATGTCGAACCCCCTTCCGAAGAATTCCTGGCGACACCTATTCTGATGTCATTTACAGAAAATATCAAAGTTTGTAGTAACCCTTAGATCGCTACTCTCAACAATTGTCGTCTGCTGTTGCTTTTATATATTGCCTTATTTCTAAATAAAAACATGGTTTGACAGAATCATTTCCAATGGAAATTATTCTGAAGTGCTGTTAAATCATGTTGTAAACTATTCTAAGGTGCATGTTTTTGATGATAAAAATGGAAAAGAGAAAATAAACAGCAGACGACAAAGAATTAAGATAGTGGTGTAAGGGTTAATATGATATTTATTAAAGGAGGTCGGGGGTCGGACGATCGTGGATTTGTTACAGCTTGATAGTGAACAGTGGAATGTGGACAATTTTCAATAAAGGAAACAGAAGTTATAATTTCCTTGATGTTAAGTTTTGAGACTTAAGTATGTGACCTTGACCTCTGGATGAGGTCGGGGGTAGAACGGTAGATAGCGGTCTAAGGGTTAATATATTTTGTTCATGAAAATTCACATAATGTTCTTAATAGGTCAAAATCTCATGGCTCGTCCGATATTTACATACTATGTTCCCCACCTCGTGTTTCTGGATGGGTTGTGGCATAGGGGTTAGAGCACCTGACTTCCAATCCCGAGGTTGTGGGTTAAAATCTCGCCTAGGGCATCAAAAATACCTTTCATAGTATTTCCATCCAACTGGTCTGTCGGATGAGACTTTAAACTGTGGTCCAGTCTCTATATGACCTTAGCTGTTGCTAGGACGTTAAACCCATTCACTTTCACTTTGTTTCCACATCGTGTTTTGCAGATTGCACCCTGGGAACGTGGGGACAAGATTGCCTTGGTACGTGCGATTGTGACGATAACTACGGGGCATGTGACGCCAGTAATGGAAACTGTATTTGTCACGTCGGTAAGTCCAACACACAATAACTACGGGGCATGTGACGCCAGTAATGGAAACTGTATTTGTCACGTCCGTAAGTCCAACACACAATAACTACGGGGCATGTGACGCCAGTAATGGAAACTGTATTTATCACGTCGGTAAGTCCAACACACAATAACTAGTCAGAGCTCCAGATATGTTTTGTATCTAAAGAGTTTTATACCGCCATATTTCAAATTCAGTGCATGTTTTACTTTTACAACTTTATTATTGCCTTTCTTCCTTATTACATAGGGAACACATGATAGAAATTAAAACAAATTAAAAAATTCACTTATTTGAGCTGCAACTGTTTGCTTTTTGCAGATCAACTAAGTAAATGTTCAACTTTATTACAGTATTTTCACTACTCAGTTTGAAAATTAATGCATATTTTCAGCTTTGCTGCGAGTATTTTGTACTCCCACTTTTCATAATCAAAGCATATTCTGATAAAATCAGTGCGTAAAATACACCTATACTCAACTTATCTGGAGCTCTGTATAGTGCTACTTGATGGATGGTAACCGAATTTGGTACATATGTGCCATCACGGCAAGAGGAAGAACTCTATTTGGTACATATGTTCCATCACGGCAACAGGAAGAACTCTATTTGGTACATATGTTCCATCAAGGCAAGAGGAAGAATTCTATTTGGTACATATGTGCCATCACGGCAAGAGGAAGAACTCTATTTGGTACATATGTGCCATCACGGCAAGAGGAAAGAACCTCTATTTGGGGTTACATATGTGCCATCACGGGAAAGAGGAAGAACTCTATTTGGTGCCATACTTGTTCCATCACGGACAAGAGGGAAAAACTCTATTTGGGTACATTATGTGCCAACACGACTAGAGGAAGAACTCTAGTTGGTACATATGTTCCATCACGGTAAGAGGAAGAACTCTATTTGGTACATATGTTCCATCACGACTAGAGGCAAGAACTATTTTATTTGGTTACATATGTTCCATCACGGCAAGAGGTAAGTAACTCCTAGTTGGTACATATGTTCCAATCACGGCAAGATGGAAGAACTCTAGTTGGTTTACATATGTTGCATCACGGCAAGAGGGAAGAAACTTCTATTTGGTTAAACATATGTTCCATTCACTGGCAAGAGGAAGAAACTTCTATTTAGGTTAACAATATGTTCCATTCAACGGCAAGAGGAAGTAACTATAGTTTGGTACATATGTTCTATCAACGGACAAGAGGAAGAACTCTTTTATTTGGTACATATGTGCCATCAAGACAAGGAGGAATGAAACTCTTGTTTGGGTACATATTGTTTCCACCTAGGGTCAAGAGGAAGAAACTCTTATTTGGTTTACATTATGTGCCTATCAAGGCGAAGAGGGAAGAAACGCTATTTGGTTTACGGTTAATTATGTTCCATCCACGGCAAGAGGAAGAACTCTATTTGGTACATATGTTCCATCACGGCAAGAGGAAGAACTCTATTTGGTACATATGTTCCATCACGGCAAGAGGAAGAACTCTATTTGGTACATATGTGCCATCACGGCAAGAGGATTGAACTCTATTTGGTACTATGTTCATCACGACTAAGAGGTAAGGAACTCTTTTTATTTGGTACATATGTGCCATCAAAGGCAAGAGGAAGGAACTCTTTTTATATTTGGTACATGATGTTCCATCACGGCAAGAGGAAGGAAGTCTTATTTGGTTACATTATGTTCCATCACGGCAAGAGGAAGAACTCTATTTTGGTAAACATATGTGCCATCACGACAAGAGGAAGAACTCTATTTGGTACATATGTGCCATCACGGCAAGAGGAAGAATTATATTTGGTACATATGTTCCATCACGACAAGAGGAAGAAAAGAACTCTATTGGTGTTCGTGGAGTTAATCTCCTCCATTGTTTGACTGGTTTTGCCTTGATGAGCGTACATGTATATTATGACATTCGGCACTCTTCTTTAATCCGTAAAATGCTGAATTAAAATTGGTCGTCTGCTGTTTATTTTATATTTTCCACTTTTCTCTTCAAAAAACATTGTTTGACAACACTTTAGTATCATTTTCATTTCCAATGGAAATTATTCTAAAATGCTGCCAAACCAATGTTTTCACAAAGAGAACAGACAAAATATGAAAAGCATCCGACGACAATTTTCGGTTCCCGCATTCTAGGGGTTAATTATGCCTCACCATGATAGTGGAGGTGGCATTTAGTGTTATCCTTGTCCTTCCGTCCGTCTGTCCCATCCGTCACAAGGTTAACGATTTTGTAAGAGCTTGTATCTTCACTAGTATTATTCCTACAGCCACCAAACTACAGCAATCAAATGACCTGTGTTTTGGACCGTGACATACAATTGCAACTCGGATTGACCCCAAACTTCGTATACTTCTTTATTATCATCCGTATTTTCATTCTATAGCCCAATGACATGCGGCTTTCATGCCCAAGTTGAATGCTGAATGACTTAGTGAAAATATTTAGTGATCGGACCAGGTAGCGGTCGGGGGTATCCGTGAGCTCCTGCTCACATGATCTAGTTAAACCTAGCATTGTACATGTGTACAATGTACAGTGGGACTATCAAGCATTGTAGGTCATGTGACTCGAGTAATGAAAATTGTATTTTTGTATTTTTCATTTCGGTAAGTCCAGCTATCGTACGAAGATTTTTATAATTTTACAAATTTTAACAAAGTAATGAGGCTTATCATTTTGTTCTCATTTTACATGCAATATTTAATGGGGCTTAGTCTGGCGGAATGTGACGATTCAAACGATGGTCATATTTATGAGTAAAAATAAGAAAATATTAAAAATTTTCGTAATGATGAAAATTATCTTGAAATTTTCATAAGAAAATGTTTCTCATTTCTCATTCAAAGTATATGTTGTGACCACTCATATGAACCGTCTCGACGAGACGGTTCAAATGGTGTTCACATCATTTGCTTACAAATAACAATAAAGAAGATATTTAGAATGTTTCATAATATTGCTTGTAGATGACACAGCTCAATACGCTCCCACGTATGGTGTTCTCATTGCAAGAAAAAGATAATCCAATTTTTTTGAAATTTCCATACGAAGAAACAATTTTCTCATTTCACATGTAACGTATATGTTGTGACCACTCATTTGAACCGTCTCGGCGAGATTGTTCAAATGGTGGTCGCTACATATACTTCTATGCGCATAGAAGGAAAATATTTAGGATTTTCTAACGTATATGTTGTGACCACTCATTTGAACCGTCTTGGCGAGATTGTTAAAATGGTGGTCGCTATATATACTTCTCAGCGTATAGAAGGAAACTATTTAGGATTTTCTAACGTATATGTTGTGACCACTCATTTGAACCGTCTCGGCGAGACGGTTCAAATATTGGTCGCTACATATACTTCTAAGCGCATAGAAGGAAAATGTTTAGGATTTTCTAACGTATGTGTTGTGACCACTCATTTGAACCGTCTCGGCGAGATTGTTCAAATGGTGATCACATCATATACCAATACAAAATAAAAAAAAGATATTTAGAATTTTTAGCCAGGTTTTTTAAAAAGAAAATCACGGCTAATGGATTGGCGAAAGCCGGGCGGGCGGTGGGCGGCGTCCACAATCAATGTTAAGTTTTCAGTTAAATATCAATTTCTCTGTTATTGTACAACCTAGGACCACCAAACTTTGACAGCTTCATAAGCAATGGGTGCCCACCACATACCTATCCAACATGTGACATTTGTTTCATTCACCTAATTAGTATACTTTCCGCGTCAACGACTTAGCCATTTTCAACGTTAAGTTTTCTGTTAAATGTGCATTTCTCTGTTACTGTACAACCTAGAACCACCAAACTTTGACAGCTTCATAAGCAAGGGGTGCCCACCACATACCACTATCCAACAAGTGACATTTTCTTTACCTTAACCTATTTTCCGCGCGAACGACTTAGCCATTTTCAATGTTAAGTTCTCCTTTTTGCAATGGTAATTGTTCGTGTTCAAGTCCATTTCTCTGTTTCTGTACAACATGGAACCACCATACTTGACTGCTTCATAACTACTGTTAAATTTTCGCGGCTATTTTCGTTTTCCTTCAAGAAGTTTCCCTAACACAACGTGCAAATTAAATCATCCGATGCAGAAAAAAAAAAATAGTATTTTGTCATGTTTGTGCCATTGTATTTTCTGTTACATGTACCCAAGTATATATTCATTGAAAAAACCCGACCTTCGTGGATTTGCCTCGTTTCTTGTTGATACTATCACGGTTCAAGATTGCACTGAAATGCCAAAAAAAGAGAATGTTTGTCATTTCTAGTCAAAAATATTCGCTGTGACCACTCATTTGAACCGTCTTGACGAGACAGTTCAAATAGTGATCACAGCATATACTTACGAGAAAAAATAAAAAATCTATTTTTTATACTGTCACGGTTCAAGATTGCACTGAAATGCCGAAAAAATAGATTTTTTTTAATTTCTGGTCAGAAGTATTTGCTTTGACCACTCATTTGAACGAGACGGTTCAATGGTGATCACAGCAAATACTTACGAGAAAAAATAAAAAATAAATTTTCGATACGAGAAAAAATAAAAAATAAATTGTCGATACTATCATTTTCAGGCTACACGGGGCAAGATTGCTCGCAGGCATGTCGAGGAAGCTTCGGCTTACACTGTCAATATCAGTGTGCCTGTGAACACGGGGCGACGTGTAACAATATAAACGGGAACTGCACGTGTCCCCCGGGATATGACGGAGCTTAGTAAGTAAATGTTACACGGTGGATCACACTAGAAACAAAATTGTTACCCCCTCCAGGTAAGGGTTAGTAACAAAGGATTCCTTTGTTATAGTCGGTAAGCTCGTAATTCCATTGATCTTTAGGAGCTAATCCTTTGATCTTTTAAAGAACAAAAAGCTCATAACTCCCAAATGTTTGAACGTCCGTCCGTCCGTCCGTCCGTCCGACCGACCGACCGACCGACCGACCGAGTCCGACCGACCGACCGACCGACCGACCGAATCAATCAATCATCAATATATCCACAGTTGCCACAAGAGCTGTCCAGTAGGGACCCACGGACAGGACTGTGTCCAAGTTTGTAAATGCCAGAACGGGGCGAATTGCAGCAGCGAGACGGGGCAGTGTACCTGTAACTATGGTTACATGGTTTGTTACCACGATGATTCTGTAAACATCCAGGGCTCCAGATAAGGAATTCGTAATTGAGTATTTCACTCCATCATATCTGAAGCTATTGGGAATTTCAATATTTTAATTGGGTAATATATAATCACACTACTGTTTACACATCAACAGACAGCAATTATTGAATAGTTTGCTTCGAAATGAAAACATGTATTGGCATTTCATTAGCATTGTCTCCTTGGAGACAATTCTAATGGAATACGAAGATGTGTTTTCATGAAAAATGAGAAAATATATGCTATATCTGTGGTCTGTTTATTGTTTTCTGTAGCATGATAAAGGTACCACAAATTTGTTATTCCTTTTTGATACTCTCTACTTCTGATTTCAATTGGGTTTTGGGCAATTTTAATTGGGTGATTACGCAAATACGCAGCCTACATGTATCTGGAGCTCTGAACATCTCAGAAAAGCCATGTGATTTTGTACCTAAGAAGGCAGGCAATTTTTGATAAAAATATATTTTCTATAAAATATGTTGAAAGTTTATGAAATTTTCACAGCACTAGCGAAATAAAATTCCACATTTGCTATGAAAAGTTCTTCAAGTTCCGACCTCATCTACAGAAAATACCAGTTTCTGTAAATATGTTTGTGTGAAAAATCGCACGTTTCTTAGGTACAAGATCAAGTGGCTTGTCTCATATTATGTGATATAATGTTCCTATGGTTACACAGTTAGTTACCACAGTTGGTGATTATGTAAACAAATTATGTCATATAATGTAACTATGGTTATATAGTTACAGTGATTTTGTAAACATATTATATAGTGTTCCTATGGTTGCACAGTTAGTTACCATGGTGATGCTGTAAACATATGTCATAAAATGTAACTATGGTCACACGGTTAGTTACCATGGTGATGTACGCATATGTCATGTATTGTTCCTATGTTTACACTGTTTGTTACCATGGTGATTCTGTAAACATATTCTGTCGTATAATGTAACTATGGTTACACAGTTTGGGATCGTACCTGAGAAAAATGACCTACAATGTTCATTGTATGTGACCAATGCATGTAGTTCCAGATCAGCTTGCTCATCCTATCTATTTACAATGAAACCTCTCTAAACTGGAAACCATGGTTTCATTGTAAATCAGACATTTGATCATTCTCAGCCATAGTTGTGTGCTGTACGATCATGAACAGACATTATGTCAGGGACAAATGACCATGAATCCCATCAAAAATAAGATCACGGATGTTTATTGGTGTGCGGTTTAGAGAGGTTCCAAAGTATAAGGGAAGTCAGTCCATTTATAAGGGAATTATGTCTACTTATAATGGCGGTATGTCTATTTATAAGAAGTATATCTATTTATAAGGCAATTGTGTCTAGTTATAAGGAATTGTCTATTTATAAGGGAATGCTATCTATTTATAGGGGAATGCTGTCTATTTACATGTATAAGGGAATTCTCTCAATAAGGGAATTATGTCTACTTAATATAAGGGACTCCTGTCTATTTATAAGGGACTCCTGTCTATTTATTGGGACTCCTGTCTATTTATAAGGGACTCCTGTCTATTTATAAGGGAATCCTGTATATTTATAAGATAATTTTTTAAAGGGAATTATGTCTATTTATAAGGGAATCTTGTCTATTTATAAGGGAATTATGTGTACATGGAGTTATGTGTACTTATAAGGGAATTATGTCTGTCTCTTTATAAGGGAATTATGTGTACTTATAAGGGAATTATGTTATTTCTATTTATAGGGTGAGTTCTGTAACATTCCGTGTGACAAAAATCAGTGGGGTCGTGGTTGCCAGGAGACGTGTACGTGTTACCATGACGGCCAGTGTAACAGCCAATCAGGGGCCTGTATCTGTCCAATGGGATACGGGGGTGACAGGTATAGTCTCAAGGTCATTTGTTGATAATCAAATTGGGGCATTGCTCCAGATAAGGAATTAGTAATTGAGTATTGTTACTCCATCATTTCTGAAGAAATTGGGTATTTCAAAATTTTAATTGGGTAAAATAAAATCACACTACTGTTCGCACACATCAACAGACAGCAATTATTGAATAGTTTGCTTCGAAATGAAAACATGTCTTGGCATTCATTCGAATTGTCTCCTTGGAAGATGTGTTTTCATGGAAACTAAGAAAAATATGCTATATTTGTGGTCTGTTTATTGTTTTATGCAGCATGAGACTTGGAAGTTTGCGTTCCGAAATCTGCGTTAAAGTTTTTAAATATCTTATATCTCTGCAGTCCTAAGTCACATTGACTTGAAACTTCATATGCTTATTAGTCATCATCCATATATTCATTCTGTATCCCACTCATGCGGCCCCTGTGCGCAATGTCAAATGACTTAGAAGTTTGCGTTCTGAAATCTGCGTTAAAGTTGTTAAGTACCTTATATCTCTGCAGTCACATTGACTTGAAACTGCATATGCTTATTAGTCATCATTCATATATTGATTATGTATCCCACTCATGCGGCCCCTGTGCCCAAGGTCAAGGTCAAATGACTTCCGAAATCTGCGTTAATGTTTTTAAATACCTTACATCTCTGCAGTCCTAAGTCACATTGACTTGAAACTTCATATGCTTATTAGTCATCATCCATATATTCATGCCATATGCCACTCATGCGGCCCCTGTGCTACTATCTCTGTAACCGTACGTCAGATTTGCTTGAAACTTTGCATGCTTATTGGGCATCAAGCTTCAAATAAATACACTCTGAGTCCATCAAATGCCTCGGCGGGCTCGACATGCGGGCAGCGGACATCTCGTATTACTTTTTGATACTCGCTACTTCTGAATTCAATTGGGATTTTGGCAATTTTAATTGGGTATTTAAGCAAATACACAGCTTATCTGGAGCCCTGTTGGGGTGTCCGTTCATAGCACGAATTTGTGATAGATTAGAATAAGCTGAAATACTGGAAGCCGAACTTCGTCCATTTCGCGCACCTGCAGGTTATAATTATCTCCCCTGTCGTGGAGCGCAGGGGGAAATCTGACCCATTTTCCTATATAATTTAATCATCGTTGAACGATTCGAGCCACTAAATTCCAATCGCTAAATCAAATTTAAATTCAGATTTAAATGATCGTCCTGCCTCCGCTAAGCCCAAGGTCAATGTCACATACTTGGTACATTCGAAACTCCGGTAAATGTCTTATAATATCGATTTCCTTTCATGTATCTGCTTGATATTTCACACACCCATTGCTCTGATTGCCTCTGTGTTTTAAAATGTCCCTCATTTTCTTTGGCTGTCAGCGGGGACATTCGTGTGCGATTTGGCCATGAGGATAAAATGCCAGACGCACATGAATTGCGGCGATATCTGAGAACCAAAGTACTTTTGTATGGCCTATTCTATTCTATTAGGCTTATATTTAAGGGTGGGAATTGGCTCGAACACCTTCCATTCCTTGTCTAGCTTTCATTGATATTACTACCAGGTTCTGTCTATTTCAGTTGCCAGGACGAATGTGAGACGGGTTTCTATGGAAACGAATGCCTCACCAAATGCGCTTGTGAAAACGGCGGGACATGTTACTATGGAAACCCTGGTGTCGCCGCTTGTAACTGCTCGGATACCGGTTACCATGGCAACACATGCACACACAGATGTAAGAATCGAGTCCGGCTCAGCTTAGTCTCTTCCAATCAGAAAGCTTCATTTTGAGCTGAAGTGTATAATTGTAATATATGAGAGACGTCATGTGATTTTGTGCCTAAGAACATGTGCAATTTTTCATTAAATTTATTTACAGAAACTCTGATATTTTCAGTAAATCATTTCAAACGTTTTCTGTGAACATTTCATCAGCTTTCGACGTCATTTACATATTCTTAGATACAAACTCACATGGCGTGTCTCTCGTGTGGTTGTGACTGGCCATTCCATCAAGGAAACACCCGCCATGCTTCTAACAAATAATCTCGATCGCTATCAGGTTACAAGAGTGTGCTGTTTAATCAGGAGCTACGATGATCACAAATTTCATATGTCCCATTTCTCCAGTCAGAGCCACATATGAGTTTAGCCATCGCTGGTTTGTTAAACCATTTTACCTTTGAGTATATAATTGGAAGGATCAGTGCACTATAATGACTTCTTGACCGCTATTTTTGAACTAGTTATAGCCCACAAGTTTCCCATCATGCAAAGAGTTAAATACAAGGCTAGAACTAGTTGCTATATCAGGTTTATCAGGCAATGCTAGGAAACGAGCAAGAATTGCATGTTTTGCATTTTATTATTTATTAAAGAGTATATATATATATATATATATATATATATATATATATAAGAAATTTGTTTATTAAAAATTAAATATGTGAACTATAACTTACTTATTGGTTGCCCCTCATTCTTCAGTACACATGTCCGCTTCAATGCAAGTCCCGCCCATACGCTTTTTCGACATGCTATACAACTACGTTATTTGCCGTTGGCCACTGCAGCACACATGTACACGTCAAAACAGTATGCGGTCTATGTGCATTTCTGACCACAAGCTGTGACGTCTGGACCTAAATATAACTGTCTACGTATTGGAACATTTAATTAATACATTTAGTGGATATTGGAGAAGTAGTCGCAATATGTGATTGATTGAGACAAAATGGTATGCTTTCATTGGTCGAGAATCTACGACAAACAATATATGGGAGCTATAAGGCACATTCCTATTTGCATATGACCTTGCTGTAGAACGAACATAAAATCAAAATCAATCAATTGATGAATCAATGAATATTAAATGAAAACAATCAATCATTAATTAAACGATTACTCAGTAAAGAATGAACCAATCAACCAACCAATTATTCATTCAACAATCAATTGATATACGGTACAACCAACCAACCAATTATTCAATGAATCAAGAAACAACGAACCAACCAATTACCCAATTAATCAACAGCCAACCAAGTATCCAATTAATCAACAACCAACCAATTATCCAATTAATCAACAAGCAACCAATTAAGAACAACCAATCAATTATCCGATTAATCAACACCCAACCAATAAATCAACAATCAACCAATTATCCAATTAATCAACAGCCAACCAACCAATTAATCAACAACCAACCAATTATCCAATTAATCAACAACCAACCAGTTATCAAATTAATTAGCAACCAACCAACCAGTAATCAAATTAATCAACAACTAACCAACCTATTAATCAGCAACCAACCAACAAATTATCCAACTAAACAACCAACCAACCAAACAACCAACCAATTATCTAATTAATCAGCAACAACCAACCAATTAAACAATTAAATCAGCAACCAACCAATTATCCAATTAAATCAACAACCAACCAGTTATCTAATTAATAAACAATCAACCAGTTATCCAATTAATCAACAACCAACCAACCAACTATCCAATTAATCAAAAAACCAACCAATTATCCAATTAATCAACAACCAACCAACCAATTGTCTAATTAATTAGCAACCAACCAACCAATTAATCAACAACCAACCGACCGACCAACCAACCAACTAATTAATCAACAACCAACCAACCAATGAGCCAACCAACCAATCATTTGCGATGTTACAGACTGTGGAGTGACCCAGTATGTGAATGGATCCAACTGTGTCAATTGCAACTGTGACTGGGATTACGCAAACAGGTATGATTAACTCTGTCACCCCTACGTAACTGGAATGGACTGTGATGTGTTAATTTTGCAACCAATTTAACAGTCACAAAATTATTTTAAGACTATGCCATTTATGAAAAGGGGGTGTTTTTGTTCTCAAAAATATGAAAATTACTTACAATACCACAATACAGGCCTGTGGTGTTTAAAGGGTTAAATCATAAAATGGGCAAAATTTATATTGCTGTTTGCTTTTTCTATTATTATTTTCAATAGTCCGTGAAGACACTTCTAATAAAAAAATACTGAAAACAGGAAATATCAGATGACAAATATAGCATATACAGCATTACCGTCATCTGTCCGTTTGTCCGTCATAAACGTAAAGTCTGGCTAAATTTTTAGTATTTTTTGTTTCTCTGTGTGCGTGCGTGCGTGCGTGCGTGCGTGCGTGCGTGCGTGCGTGCGAAATCTGCGTTAATTATTTTAAAAATACCATCAAATGCCTCGGCGGGCTCGAAATGCGGGCCACGGCCATCTGTTTGTGTCAATGCCTTGTTTGTTTTTACCGGATATGTAAGTAGGTTTTGGCATTGGGTTTTATGCAACACGCGCTGCTTGTCAACATTCTAAATACACCACTCTCACAATTACTACACATTATAGCAGTATGATTATTACTGATCCTACTGCTTTTGGGAGGCGGCCAAGTGATTCTGGTGTGGCGAGGACCTGCCATCAGATCAGGGCTGAATATATATTTTTTTTATTGTAAATATTCAGTTCTGATTTTTGGATTTTCCCCCCATTTGTGCATGTACTTGAACATGTTCATGTACTTGTACAGTTAATATATGGGATTTAGTACTAAGCCCATCAACCCTTAAATTACCTTAGCTGTTGATAGGCTGTTAAACCCCAACAGACAAACAAACAAACAAACAAACACAACTACACATACACACCGCCCAGTTTGCACACGACACCATCCGCTCTGATTATGAATCAACATCCTGAATGTACTGAACCCAATTGAATATAATTAGATAAAATGTAAAAACTCCAATTGTGGTATATTCACCACGAAACGCATTTTGAGCATTATCGAGCCATCACTCAACTTTCCTTCACAATGGTACAAATATTTTTCAGCTGTGACCCAGCTACCGGTCACTGCTCTTGTATAGCTGGGTACCAGGGTGTGAGATGTAACACAGGCTGTGATTGGCCGTACTTCGGAGCTGGTTGTAAGGAGGTTTGCACGTGTAAACACGGCCAATGTGATTCAGTATCGGGCACGTGTCTGTCATGTGAGCCTGGTTATACAGGTACATACAGTTGAGTCTCTTTAAACGGGACATATTAAATATGTCTGGGATTAAACCTTAAAGCGGCATATATGCCCCTTTACATTTGGTTGTCTGCTGTTTATTTTCCATTTTCTCATTAAAAATATTCTTTGACAGCACCTTAGAATCATTTGTGTTTCCTTACACTAAAGGATAGGCCATGATCTAGGGGATATGGCATTATACATCAATACCGGAGGTTGTGAGCTCAATCCTCACCCAGAGATGGACCATGGTCTAGGGTATACGGTATTGGACATACTGGAGGTTGTGAGTTCAAGTCTCACCCAGGGATGGGCCGTGGTCTAGGGTACATGTATATGACATTGGACTTCAATACTGGAGGTTGTGAGTTCAATCCTCACCCAGTGATGGGCCATGGTCTAGGGTATATGGCATTGGACATCAATACTGGAGGTTGTGAGTTCAATTGTCACCCAGAGAAGGGCCATGGTCTAGGGTATATGGCATTGGACATCAATACTGGAGGTTGTGAGTTCAATCCTCACCCAGTGATGGGCCATGGTCTAGGGTATATGCCATTGGACATCAATATTGGAGGTTGTAAGTTCAATCCTCACCCAGAGATGGGCCGTGGCCTAGGGAATATGGCATATGGGAGGTTGTGAGTTCAATCCTCACCCAGGGATGGGCCATGGCCTAGGGGATATAGCATTGGACTTCAATACCGGAGGTTGAGAGCTCAAACCTCACCCAGGAATGGGCCGTGACCTAGGGGATATGGCGTTTCACTTCAATACCTGAGGTTGTGAGTTCAAGCCGCACCCAGGGATTGGCCGTGGCCCAGATGATATGGAATTGGACTTCAATACCGGAGGTTGTGAGTTCAAGCCTCAACCAGAGATGGGCCGTTACCTAGGGGATATGACATTTGACTTCAATACCGGAGGTAGCGAGTTCAAGCCTCACCCAGGGATGGGCCGTGACCTAGGGTATATGGCATTGGACTTCAATACCTGAGGTTGTGAGTTCAAGCCTCACACAGGGACGGGCCATGGTCTAGGGGATATGGCATTGGACTTCAATACCAGAGGTTGTCAGTTCAAGCCTCACCCAGGGATGGGCGGTGGCCTAGGGAATATGGCAATGGACTTCAATACCGGAGGTTCTGAGGTCAAGCCTCACCCAGGGATGGGCCGTGACCCAGATGATATGGCATTATACTTCAATATCGGAGAGTGTGAGTTCAGGCGTCAAAAGTACATTTCCATCCCACTGGTTTCCCATCTCATTGAATATGACCTTCACTGGGACGTTAAACCCATTCACTTTCACTTTTCCCTTACACGGCTGAATTGAAATAATACGTACTTTGAATCGGATGGATTCTGGAAGTTTCAGTACTTGTTGTTGTTGTTAGTACCACGTGATCATACACCTTGATATTTACCCCTTGTGTTTTTATGCTCTCCGAAAAATTATTTCGGGGTAGCATATAGTTACCGCTTTTTCCGGCGTCAGCCATCCGAGCTTTACGTTAAAGTTTTTCAAATTTGATATATCTCTGTGACTGCTTGGGATATCAACTTGAAACTTCATATACACATTGATCACCATTCATATTTTCATTGTATACCCTACACATGCTGCCCAGGAGCCCAAGATCAAATTACTTATATTTTTGTTTGAAAGCTTACGTTAAAGTTTTACAAATTGCTATATCTCTGATTATTTTTTTATTTTCCATTGTTTATCTCATAAAAAAACATTAATCGACAGCACTTGAGAATCATTTTCAAAGGAAATGATTCTCAAGTGCTGTCAAACCATGTTTTCATTGTCAAAGTGAGAAAATACAAAACAATAGCAGACGACAATTTTTGTTCCCAGCTTGCTAAAGGTTACCGTATGTAGGATTGGCATGACACTTCATATACTTATTATAGCATCAAAATATATCATTGACCCTTGTGTTGTACAGGTGTGAATTGCGACGCTGAATGTGTGACTGGCAAATGGGGTTTGAACTGTTCGTTTGACTGTGAATGTTACAACGGGGCAAAATGTAATCACAGGTCGGGTTACTGTAGCTGTACTGTAGGATGGCGAGGTATGCATTCAGTTAGCGAGAAAAACGTTCACCGCCCCAGGGCACAACCCGGGACCTCAGGTTTACCGTACCATGGCTGTAAACGCCTGAGCTAACCAGGCACGAATGCACATCTTCTGTCCATTGTGAGTTACATGCATATCGTGATACAATACTAATAGCTATGTAGTTCAAGTAGTCATGTTGAATTTTGAATAAATTTCGAGCGAGCTTTAGCGAATAATTAAATAAATATTGACGATTAATTGAGACAAAATGCTCTGCTTTCATTGGTCGAGAAAGTTGGGCAAACAATACACGACTTCTTTTTATTGTGTCACAACCCTTATAAATATTGGAATATTAGTGGCCGTTGTATGTAAAAATAACATCTGACTAAAATCTTACTAATTTGCTTGGTGGTATATGTAATTAATTTAATATTCGTATGCTTGCAATGAATATGATATATATGTTCATCTCGTGGTGTGAAATGGACATGCACACCACAAGGTGAACATTTATCCTGTCAACACAGTGCGTATGTGTCGTGAAACACGATGCCGTGAAACATTTTTGATATCCTGTCAATACGACCTGATCACTGTGTATGAATATGTGCGATGACTGGGGTTATTTTGTTTGCATTTTAAAGCCATGTGTAGGTGTTGACCGGCTAAATAGAATAGAAGGTTATGCTGTGAATGAGAAAATATGGTGCGACACGGAAACGGGATGTGCTCGGCAGAGCCTCGCCCATCTCGTTTCCTAAGCCTTTCCAGATATTTTTCCCATTCACGGCACTAACCTGCTATTCTCGGTTTATGTGGTTGGGACAGGAGAAATTGGGCTTATCGAATTTCTGACCAGTGGAGAGTCTTTTGAAATAGCGCACTCCTGTAGCACAATAATGATACATATTGCTCTTTAGAGGCAAGATGGGTTGTTTAATAATGGAATGGCGAACAACGCAGATCCTGATCATACTGTGGATGCACACGCTGATCTGGATCGATAGTGTAACAGTAACACACCGTGTAATTTGTTGCAAAACTATCATAATCCGGTATTTATTCCAAACTTTTGATTACTCCCATCTATATTTAGGTTTTGGCTGTAAACTACCCTGCCCGGTGGGTCACTATGGCGATGGCTGCTCGGGCACGTGTACATGTAACTTGACAAAATCCATATGTAACCCGATCGACGGAACTTGCCAGTGCTTCCCCGGTTACCATGGTGACGCATGCAGCCAATGCGAGTCCATGAAGTTTGGATTCCACTGTCTAAGCGAGTGTCATTGTTTACCTGAGGGGACCAGTCATTGTGACCACAGAACAGGGGAGTGTTTATGCAAATCGGGCTGGAAGGGCGTGGCTTGCAGCTCAATGTGAGTTTTGTTTCGACCAATGAGAATCTTTATGTAAATTTTGGTTGCAAGGTGTCTGATAACGACATTGATAATGTTTAAGCAAATGAGGCTATGGCTTGTTACAAGGTATCAAGTGGTTTTATCTCATTAAATGACCTTATTTATGAAAATCATAGTCGCTAATTGAATAATCTTTGCAAGTCTGGCTGGGAAGGCTTGGCTTGCAGTTCAACGTGAGTTTGGTCTCGGCTAATGAGAATATATTAGGGTTGTTAAATTTATAATGTTTATCCAAGCAAGGCTATCATTGTATGGCTGTTGGTCATCAAAATGTTGTATCACATCCAATGAGCATGTTTATGCAAATCAGGGGGCCGTTTCACTAAACTTTGTACGACTAAAATGTTCGTAAGTGCAAATTTAGGATCGTCTGGAAATTTCAATTGATGGCTTTACATTTATAGTAAATGTATAACCGATAATTGTTTACAATAAAACATTGTTCATTTGAAATTTCATAATTTCGCATTTACAAACATTTTAGTCATACAAAATTTAGTGAAACGGCTGCCTGGATGGCAAAGCATGGCTTGCAGTTCAACGTGCACCCACAAACCAACCAACCAACCAACCAACCAATATTTCAGGTGTAATGACGGAACGTGGGGCGAGGGGTGTTCCAAAAATTGTGACTGTAATAACCACGGTTCTTGTGACCAGCAGAATGGAATGTGTGCCTGCTACGCTGGCTATATCGGCGATCATTGTGAAAACAGTGAGTAATGTTCAAGGGTCATCTAATAAATATTGAAAAGAATATGGAACTTGGAGTGCAAGCCGTCAATATCTTTGACTTTCCATATTGACGTCTCGTGAGTTCATATTGGTTAGTCCTGGAACTACGTTTCACCTTGCAAAATAGTTCTTGCTAAATATTCAATAATTTATTTACTTCATGTATACACATAGTTTTAAATGTGCTTCCCTTCGGAGGTTATTGGAAATTACTTCATTTATAGTTTGTATATTTTTCGAGGCGCATATAATTTGTGAGTGAGTTATTTACAATGTATATAATATAAAATGTTATTTGATTTGTATGTGGATTCATCTCGTCAACTCAGTGCGTATGTGCCGTGAAACACGGTGCCGTGAAACATTTTGATATCCTGTCAATACGACCTAATCACTGCGTATGAATATTTGCGGTGGCTGTGATTATTTTGTTTGCATTTTAAAGCCATTAGTAGGTGTTGGCGGGATAAATAGAATAGTAGGTTACTGCCGTGAATGGGTAAAATATCTGGCGCGGCTCGGAAACGGGATGTGCTTGGCAGAGCCTCGCCCATCGCGTTTCCTAAGCCTTGCCAGATATGTTTTCCCATTCAAGGCATTAACCTACTATTCTCTATATATGCCACTCGTTCAACCTCACAATGATATTGATCTTATATCAGACACGCCATGTGATTTTCTACCTTCGGACATCTGCGTAATTTCATTAAATACGTTTACAAAATGTACAGTATTTTTCATAAATAAAGTCGAAAGTTGATCAATTTACTGCATGTATTTTGATTTTTATTTCAAGAAGACAATTCTAATGAAATGCCAAGACATGTTTTCAATTCGAAGCAAACTATTCAATAATTGCTGTCTGTTGATGTGTAAACGCTAAACAGTAGTGTGATTTTATTTGACCCAATTAAATTTTGAAATACCCAATTGCTTCAGAAATGATGGAGTGACAATACTCAATTACTAATTTCTTATCTGGAGCCCTGTACCTATGCATATTTTACAGCGTGTCCTAATGGATGATTTGGCATACGATGTGAAGAGACCTGCCCAGAATGCATCAGCGATGGCGTTTGTGATTTTATCACAGGGATTTGTCTTGATTGGAGACTCGTGTTGCATGAATGAAGGAGTTTTATATTGCCTCAGACAATGATTGAATACTCGTGTTGCATGAATGAATGATTTTTATATTGCCTTATACAATGATTGGAGACTCGTGTTGCATGAATGAAGGAGTTTTATATTGCTTTATACAATGATTGGAGACTCGTGTTGCATGAATGAAGGAGTTTTATATTGCTTTATACAATGATTGGAGACTCGTGTTGCATGAATGAGTTTTATGGGGCACTGTAGCGTGAATTTGGCGCAGAACATTTATGTTCTATGTGTCCTCCCCACCTCTTGCTATTAGTTTTACAACTGAATGATCTAACAACAATTTTGAACTACCCCTTTTCCTATTTTCTGTGATTTGGAACACCCCTTTTTCCTATTTTCAATGTACAACTGAATGATGTAACAACAATGTTTGACCACTCCTACTTCCATTTGTCATTGTGCTTCCCACCCCCTTGTCATTATAACAAAATTATTTAACAGCAACTTTGGACACCCCTTCTTTCCTATGTTAACAATTTTTAACCAACAACTTGGAACCAACCCATCTAACCTCCAATCCAACCGTTCAACCAACCAACCAACCAACCAACCAACCAACCAACCAACCAACCAACCAACCAACCAACCAACCAACCAACCAACCAACCAACCAACCAACCAACCAACCAACCAACAACCAACCAACCAACCAACCAACCAACCAACCAACCAACCAACCAACCAACCAACCAACCAACCAACCAACCAACCAAACAACCAACCAACCAACCAACCAGCCAACCAACCAACCAACCAACCAACCAGCCAGCCAACCAACCAACCAACCAACCAAGCAACCAATCGTTTGCGATGTTACAGATTGTGGAGTGACCCAGTATGTGAATGGATCCAACTGTGCCAATTGCAACTGTGACTGGGATCACGCAAACAGGTATGATTAACTCTTTCACCCCTACGTAACTGGAATGGACTGGGATATGTTAATTGTGCAACCAATCTAACCGTCTCAAAATTATTTTCAGACTAGTCCCATTTATGAAAAGGGGGCGTTTTTGTTCTCAAAAATATGAAAATTACTTGCAAAAAGTGCAGATCCTGATAAGACGGCTCGTCACGAGCCGGCTCATCTGGATATGAACGTTTTGCCAATACCACGATACAGGCATGTGGAGGTGAAAGGGTGAAAGGGTTAAATCATAAAATGGGTGAAATTTATATTGCTGTTATGTTTTTTAATTATTTACAATATTCCATGAAGACAATTTTAATAAAAAAAACTATTGAAAATAGGAAATATCAGATGAAAAATATAGCACATACAGCATAGCCGGCATATCTGTCCATTTGTCTGTCATACACGTAAAGTCTTGGGTAAATATTTAGTAATTTCTTTTTCTCTTGATCGTGCTATGATATCGCCATTGTGGATCGTGGTATCATCATCGTAGTATCAAGCTATCTTTGTATCAACTGCTAGCGATATTTATCAAGAAACGAGCTTTGTATTGTTCCAACACGTACTGACTGGTACTATTATGTTGTATCGGGCATTGACCAGATACAAATATCCGGAGTGGGTGGCAGGTGGAAGAATGCAATGGGTAATTTAACGATCGGTGTTCATCCTCACCGGAATCCCGACTGGAGACCTGGTTTGGCCCTCACATACGTCTTTGGCATTTTGTATGTGACAGCTTAATCTGATTATACCCCTTATGTGAGTATTACGATTATTCGTAATGCTGTTTTTAGGGGAAGGGGCCAAGTGACTTTGGTATGATATGGACCTGGCACCAGGTGAGGTTATTCTAATTTCAGGGTTGAATACATTTTGTTTTCAATGTAAATATTCCGGATTCTACCCCCCCCCCCCATATGCAGCAGGTTAAAATGGGATCCAACCCGACCTTAGCTGACCATTAAACATCAATAAACAAACAAACATATAAACAAACAAATATCCGGTTTGCAACAAATTGAAAAGCTAGCTCGTCGCCATTAGACAAATTTTCCGATGCACTCCTTTACTACTGGGGTAGGAATACATATTGAAATAATTTGCGACATTCATTCGGCTTATATTTAAGGGTGGGAATTGGCTCGAACACCTTCCATATCCGGGATGTATAGCCCAGTAAAGAAGCAGGCCGATGGTCGTCGGTCTGGTTTATATTTCCGAATTTTGATAAATGTTGCATTTATTCAGGCTCCAAAACTGTGCGTCAAATATAGGAGAATCTATGCAGGTATGGTAACCTATAATTTAGCGCGTCGCCATTAAACACATTTTCCGACCTACAGTACCGCTTTTCTGCAGGTGAACTATACGTACTATACCAATACTATACGTATACTATACCAATACGATATGTTTTCTATACGATATGCATATAATATAAACGTACGGTATGTCTGTACCGTACATACCAACCAATATCGTATAGATATACCATTCAAATCGTACGTTTGTACGATTTGTATACATTTGTATAATTCTGGTATGTTTGTATCGTACAAACATACCAGATTATGGTATATTCATACCATATCCGTACGGATATATCGTATATACGAACGGATATCGTATGTTTGTATAATATTCGTATAGTACGTTTGTACTATACGATGATACGGTACAAACATACCAATAGTATATGATCATACGATATGCTCATTAAATATACCAATACTATACGATTACGATATGTATACGATATTAGTATATACAAATAGGTAAGGAGCAGAAAAGCGCTACTGTATCATTGTTTGATATACGCCGCACATTTTAAAATTACAATGCGGTTAACCTATTTCTAATGCACTCCTGTACTACTGGTGTAGGAATACATATTGAAATAATTTGTGACCGTTCATCAACAATGATATACCTGTAATGTATGACCATCAGCCAATCAGATTGCGTGATATTTATAGAGTGCATTAGAACTATTATTTAAGTATTTATTAAGCATGATGCCATCAATACAATTAGGCCATACATAGTTCTTTATCTGTTAAGCGTCCACGTGCGGGTAGGTTATGAGCGTGGTGCTATGCAAAAACAATCAAACTGTGTATGCTATTTTACATTATTTACTGGTGAAGTAATATGCAAGTTGATTTGGGACTTGTCTAAGTTTTAAATCCGTTCATGAATATAGTGTTTTCTTATTATTTAGCGGCAATTTAAATTTATAATTTGTTTTTATAGGATATGTAAGTAGGTGTTGGCATTGGGTTATATGCAATACACGCTGCTTGTCAACATTCTAAACACACCACTCTCACAATTACACATTATAGCAGTATGATTATTACTGATCCTACTGCTTTTGGGAGGGGGCCAAGTGATTCTGGTGTGGCGAGGACCTGGCATCAGATCAGGGCTGAATATACAGTTTTTTCATTGTAAATATTTAGTTCTGATTTTGGAATTTCCCCCCCACACCCCATTTGTACATGTACTCAAACATGTTCATGTACTTGTACGGGTAATATATGGGATTTAGTACTCAACCCATTGACTCGGGCTTAAATGACCTTAGCTGTTGATAGGCTGTTAAACCCCAACAGACAAACAAACAAACAAACAAACAAACACAACTACAAATACACACCGCCCAATTTGCACGCGACACCATCCACTCCTGAAAGTGCTGAACCCAATGAATATCATTAGATGAAATGTAAACATTGTAATACAATAAATATTCACCACGAAACGCAATTTGAGCCTTATCGAGCCATCGCTAAACTAGCCTCTTTCCTTTTTTCAGCTGTGACCTAGCTACCGGTCACTGCTCTTGTATAGCTGGGTACCAGGGTGTGAGATGTAACGCGAGATGTGATTTGCCGTACTTCGGAGCTGGTTGTAAGGAGGTTTGCACGTGTAAACACGGCCAATGTGATTCAGTATCGGGCACGTGTCTGTCATGTGAGCCTGGCTATACAGGTACATACAGTTGAGTCTCTTTAAACTGGACAAATTGAATATGTCGGTGATTAACCCTTAAAGGGGCATATCAGGGCCATGATGAAAACACATTTTTATTTGTTATAATATTTTCTTTCCCAAAATCTTGATATGCCACTTTAAATTTTGTTATTTTCCATTTTCTCATCAAAAATATGATTTGACAGCACATAAAAATCATTTGTTTCCTTACACCGAGGGATGGGCCGTGGCCCAGGGTATATGGCATTGGACTTCAAAACCGGAGATTGTGAGTTCAATCCTCACCCCAGGGATGAACCGTGGCCCAGGGTATATGGCATTGGACTTCAAAACCGGAGATTGTGAGTTCAATCCTCACCCCAGGGATGAACCGTGGCCCAGGAAATATGGCATTGGACTTCAATACCGGAGATTGTGAGTTCAATCCTCACCCCAGGGATGAACCGTGGCCCAGGAAATATGGCATTGGACTTCAATACCGGAGATTGTGAGTTCAATCCTCACCCCAGGGATGAGCTGTGGCCCAGGGAATATGGCATTGGACTTCAATACCGGAGGTTGTGAGTTCAATCCTCACCCAGGAATGGGCCGTGGCCTAAGGGATGTGGAATTGGACTTCAATACCGGAGGTTGCGAGTTCAATCATCACCCAGGGACGGGCCGTGACCTAGGGGATATGGAATTGGACTTCAATACCAGAGGTTGTGAGTTCAAGCCTCACCCAGGGATGGGCCTTGACCTAGGGTATATGGCATTGGATTTCAATACCGGAGGATGTGAGTTCAAGCCTCACACAGGGATGTGCCGTGGTCTAGGGGATATGGCATTGGACTTCAATACCGGAGGTTGTGAGTTCAAGCCTCCCCCAGGGATGAGCGGTGGCCTAGGGAATATGGCATTGGACTTCAATACCGGAGGTTGTGAGTTCAAGCCTCACCCAGGGATGGGACGTGACTCAGAGGATATGGCATTATACTTCAATATCGGAGAGTGTGAGTTCAGGCGTGAAAAATACATTTCCATCCCACTGGTCTCCCATCTCATTGAATATGACCTTCACTGGGACGTTAAACCCATTCACTTTCACTTTTCCCTTACACGGCTGAATTGAAATAATACGTACTTTGAATCGGATGGATTCTGGAAGTTTCAGTACTTCTTGTTGTTGTTAGTACCACTTGATCATACACCTTGATATTTACCCCTTGTGTTTTTATGCTCCCCGAAAAATTATTTCGGGGTAGCATATAGTTACCGCTTTGTCCGGCGTCAGCCATCCGAGCTTTACGTTAAAGTTTTTCAAATTTGCTATATCTCTGTGACTGCTTGGGATATCAACTTGAAACTTCATATGTATACACATTGATCACCATTCATATTTGCATTGTATACCCTACACATGCTGCCCAGGAGCCCAAGATCAAATTACTTATATTTTTGTTTGAAAGCTTACGTTAAAGTTTTTCAAATTGCTATATCTCTGATTACTTTTTTATTTTCCATTTTTTATCTCATTAAAAAACATTCTTCGACAGCACTTGAAAATCATTTCCAAAGGAAATGATTCTCAAGGGCTGTCAAACCATGTTTTCATTGTCAAAGTGAGAAAATACAAAACAATAGCAGACGACAATTTTTGTTCCCAGCTTGCTAAAGGTTACCGTATGTAGGATTGGCATGACACTTCATATACTTATTATAGCATCACAATATATCATTAACCCTTGTGTTGTACAGGTGCGAATTGCGATGCTGAATGTGTGACTGGCAAATGGGGTTTGAACTGTTCGTTTGACTGTGAATGTTACAACGGGGCAAAATGTAATCACAGGTCGGGTTACTGTAGCTGTACTGTAGGATGGCGAGGTATGCATTCAGTTAGCGAGAAAAACGTTCACCGCCCCAGGGCACAACCCGGGACCTCAGGTTTACCGTACCATGGCTGTAAACGCCTGAGATAACCAGGCACGAATGCACACCTTCTGTCCATTGTGAGTTACATGCATACCGTGATACAATACTAATAGCTATGCAGTTTAAGTAGTCATGTTGAATTTTGAATAAATTTCGAGCGAGCTTGAGCGAATAATTAAATAAATATTGACGATTAATTGAGACAAAATGCTCTGCTTTCATTGGTCGAGAAAGTTGGGCAAACAATACACGACTTCTTTTTATTGTGTCACAATCTTTAGAAATATTGGAATATTCGTGGCCGTTGTATGTAAAAAATAATATCTGACTAAAAATCTGACTAATTTGCTTGGTGGTATATGTCATGAATTTAATATTCATATGCTTGCAATGAATATGATATATATGTTCATCTCGTGGTGTGAAATGGACATGCACACCACAAGGTGAACATTTATCCTGTCAACACAGTGCGTATGTGCCGTGAAACACGATGCCGTGAAACATTTTTGATATCCTGTCAATACGACCTAATCACTGTGTATGAATATGTGCGGTGACTGAGGTTATTTTGTTTGCATTTTAAAGCCATGTGTAGGTGTTGACCGGATAAATAGAATAGAAGGTTAGTGCTGTGAATGGGAAAATATGGCGCGACACGGAAACGGGATCTCGTTTCCTAAGCATTAACATATATTTTTCCCATTCACGGCACTAACCTGCTATTCTCGGTTTATGTGGTTGGGACAGGACAAATTGGGCTTATGGAATTTCTGACCAGTGGAGAGTCTTTTGAAATAGCGTACTCCAGTAACACAATAATGATACATATTGCTCTTTAGAGGCAAGATGGGTTGTTTAATAATGAAATGGCGAACAACGCAGATCTTTATCAGACTATGGATGCACACGCTAATCTGGATCGATAGTGGTTGCAAAACCATAAGCCGAATTTCTCCAGTCAGCCACAGTAACACACCGTGTCATTTGTTGCAAAACTATCATAATCCGGTATTTATTCCAAACTTTTGATTACTCCCATCTATATTTAGGTTTTGGCTGTAAACAACCCTGCCCGGTGGGTCGCTATGGCGATGGCTGCTCGGGCACGTGTACATGTGACTTGACAAAATCCATATGTAACCCGATCGACGGAACTTGCCAGTGCTTCCCCGGTTACCATGGTGACGCATGCAGCCAATGCGAGTCCATGAAGTTTGGATTCCACTGTCTAAGCGAGTGTCATTGTTTACCTGAGAGGACCAGTCATTGTGACCACAGAACAGGGGAGTGTTTATGCAAATCGGGCTGGAAGGGCGTGGCTTGCAGCTCAATGTGAGTTTTGTTTCGACCAATGAGAATCTTTATGTAAATTTGTCTGATAACGACATTGATAATGTTTAAGCAAATGAGGCTATGGCTTGTTACAAGGTATCAAGTGGTTTTATCTCATTAAATGACCTTATGTATGCAAATCATAGTCGCTAATTGAAAAGTCTTTGCAAGTCTGGCTGGGAAGGCGTGGCTTGCAGTTCAACGTGAGTTTTGTCTCGTCTAATGAGAATATATTAGGGTTGTTAAATTTATAATGTTTATCCAAGCAAGGCTATCATTGTATGGCTGATGGTCATCAAAATGTTGTATCACATCCAATGAGCATGTTTATGCAAATCAGGGGGCCGTTTCACTAAACTTTGTACGACTAAAATGTTCGTAAGTGCAAATTTAGGATCGTCTGGAAATTTCAATTGATGGATTTACATGTATAACCGATAATTGTTTACAATAAAACATTGTTCATGTGAAATTTCATAATTTCGCACTTACAAACATTTTAGTCATACAAACGTTAGTGAAACGGATGCCTGGATGGCAAAGCATGGCTTGCAGTTCAACGTGCACCCACAAACCAACCAACCAACCAACCAATATTTCAGGTGTAATGACGGAACGTGGGGCGAGGGGTGTTCCAAAAATTGTAACTGTAATAACCACGGTTCTTGTGACCAGCAGAATGGAATGTGTGCCTGCTACGCTGGCTATATCGGCGAACATTGTGAAAACAGTGAGTAAAGTTCAAGGGTCATCTAATAAATAGTGAAAAGAATATGGAACTTGGAGTGCAAGCTGTCAATATCTTTGACTTTCCATATTGACGTCTCGTGAGTTCATATTGGTCAGTCCTGGAACTACGTTTCACCTTGCAAAACAGTTCTTGCTAAATCATCAGTAATTTGTTTACTTCATTTATACACATTGTTTTAAATGTGCTTCCCTTCGGAGGTTATTGGAAATTACTTAATTTATAGTTTGTATATTTTTCGAGGCACATATAATTTTGAGTGAGTTATTTACAATGTATATAATAGAAAATGTTATTTGATTTGTATGTGGATTCATCTCGTCAGCTCAGTGCGTATGTGCCGTGAAACACGGTGCCGTGAAACATTTTTGATATCCTGTCAATACGACCTAATCACTGCGTATGAATATTTGCGGTGGCTGTGATTATATTTTTGAATTTTAAAGCCATTAGTAGGTGTTGGCGGGATAATAAGAATAGTAGGTTAGTGCCGTGAATGGGGAAAATATCTGGCGCGGCTCGGAAACGGGATGTGTTTGGCAGAGCCTCGCCCATCCCGTTTCCTAAGCCTTGCCAGATATGTTTTCCTATTCACGGCAGTAACCGACAAGTCTCTATATATGCCACTCGTTCCATAGCACAATGATATTGCTCTTATATCAGACACGCCATGTGATTTTCTACCTTCGGACATCTGCGTAATTTCATTAAATATGTTTATATAAAATGTACAGTATTTTTCATAAATAAAGTCGAAAGTTGACAAAATGTACTGCATGTGTTTTGATATTTTTTTCAAATTTTGACGCCATTTACGGAAAGTATTGTAAATTTTGTAAACATATTTTATGAAATTACGCAAATGTCCGAAGGTACAATATCATATCGCGTGTCGCATATAGTCGTGCAATATCGCACGCAACAAAACTTGTGCATATATCCACATACCGGTCCAAATAAGAAAGTACCTCATGCTCCAGATAAGCTGCGTATTTGCTTAAATACCCAATTAAAATTGCCAAAAAGCCAATTGAAATCAGAAGTAGCGAGTATCAAAAAGCAATACAAATGTTGTGGTATCAAGCTGTAGTAAACAATAAAAAGACAACAAATATAGCATATTTTTCTTATTTTCCATGAAAACATATCTTGGTATTGCATTAGAATTGTCTCCAAGGAGACAATTGTAATGAAATGCCAAGACATGTTTTCAATTCGAAGCAAACTATTCAATAATTGCTGCCTGTTGATGTGTGAACAATAGTGTGATTTTATTTGACCCAATTAAAATTTGAAATACCCAATTGCTTCAGAAATATTGGAGTGACAATACTCAATTACTAATTTCTTATCTGGAGCCCTGTACATATAAATATTTTACAGCGTGTCCTAATTGATCATTTGGCATGCGATGTGAAGAGACCTATCCAGAATGCATCAGCGACGGCGTTTGTGATTTTATCACAGGGATTTGTCTTGATTGGAGACTCGTGTTGCATGAATGAAGGAGTTTTATATTGCCTTATACAATGATTGGAGACTCGTGTTGCATGAATGAAGGAGCTTTATATTGCCTTATACAATGATTGGAGACTCGTGTGGCATGACTGAAGGAGTTTTATATTGCCTTATACAATGATTGGAGACTCGTGTGGCATGAATGAAGGAGTTTTATATTGCCTTATACAATGATTGGAGACTCGTGTTGCATGCATGAATGAGTTTTATATTGCCTTATACAATGATTGGAGACTCGTGTTGCATGAATGAAGGAGTTTTATATTGCCGTATACAATGATTGGAGACTCGTGTTGCATGAATGAAGGAGTTTTATGGGGCACTGTAACGTGAATTTGGAGCAGAACATTTCTCTTTTCTGTGTCCTCCCCACCTCTTACTATTAGTATTACAACCGAATGATCTAACTGCAATTTTGAACCACCCCCTTTTCCTCTTTTCCTATTTTCTGTGTTTTTGAAACACCCCTTTTTCCTATTTTCACTGTACATCCCACCGCCTTGCTATTACAACTGAATGATGTAACAACAATGTTTGACCACCCCTACTTCCTATTGTCATTGTTATTCCCACCCTCTTGCCATTATAACAGAATGATTTAACAGCAATTTTGGACAACGCCTCTTTCCTATGTTTAATAAACCAACCAACCAATTATTCTATTAATCAACAACCAACCAACCAACAAACCAACCAACCAACCAACCAACCAACCAACCAACCAACCAACCAACCAACCAAGCAACCAACCAACCAACCAACCAACCAACCAACCAACCAACCAACCAACCAACCAACCAACCAACCAACCAACAAACAAACCAACCAATGAACCAAGCAACCAATCGTTTGCGATGTTACAGATTGTGGAGTGACCCAGTATGTGAATGGATCCAACTGTGCCAATTGCAACTGTGACTGGGATCACGCAAACAGGTATGATTAACTCTTTCACCCCTACGTAACTGGAATGGACTGGGATATGTTAATTTTGCAACCAATCTAACCGTCACAAAATTATTTTCAGAATAGTCCCATTTATGAAAAGGGGGCGTTTTTGTTCTCAAAAATATGAAAATTACTTGCAAAAAGTGCAGATCCTGATAAGACGGCTCGTCACGAGCCGACTCATCTGGATCTAAACGTTTTGCCAATACCACGATACAGGCATGTGGAGGTGAAATGGTTAAATCATAAAATGGGTGAAATTTATATTGCGGTTCTTATTTTAAATTATTTACAATATTCCATGAAGACAATTTTAATAAAAAAACTATTGAAAACAGGAAATAGCACATGACAAATATAGCACATACAGCAAAGCAGGCATATCTGCTCATTTGTCTGTCATAAACGTAAAGTCTTGGTAAATATTTAGTAATTTATTTTTCTCTTGGTCGTGCTATGATATCGCCATTGTGGATCGTGGTATCATCATCGTAGTATCAAGCTATCTTTGTATCAACTGCTAGCGATATTTATCAAGAAACGAGCTTTGTATTGTTCCAACACGTACTGACTGGTACTATTATGTTGTATCGGGCATTGACCAGATACACATATCCGGAGTGGGTGGCAGGTGGAAGAATGCGATGGCTAATTAACGATCGGGGTTTTTCCTCACCGGAATCCCGATTGGAGATCTGGTTTGACCCTCACATACGTCTTTGGCATTTTGTATGTGACAGCTTAATCTGATTATACCCCTTATGTAAGTATTACGATTATTCGTAATGCTATTTTAGGGGAAGGTGCCAACCAAGTGACTTTAGTGTGCTATGGACCTGGCACCAGGTCAGGTTATTCTAATTTCAGGGTTGAATATTTTTTTTTTCAATGTAAATATTCTGGATTCCCCCCCCCCCCCAATGCAGCAGGTTAAAACAGGATCGAACCCGTTTGCCATGCATTACATGACCTTAGTTGGCCATTAAACATCAATAAACAAAGAAACAAATAAAGAAACAAATATCCGGTTTAAAACAAATTGAAAAACTAGCTCGTCCCCATTAAACAGATTTTCCGACCTATAATTTTCTGATATAAGCCGCAAATTTGAAAATTACAATGCGGTTAACCTATTTCTAATGCACTCCTTTACTACTGGGGTAGGAATACATATTGAAATAATTTGCGACATTCATTCGGCTTATATTTAAGGGTGGGAATTGGCTCGAACACCTTCCATATCCGGGATGTATAGCCCAGTAAAGAAGCAGGCCGATGGTCGTCGGTCTGGTTTATATTTCCGACTTTTGATAAATGTTGCATTTATTCAGGCTCCAAAACTGTGCGTCAAATATAGGAGAATCTATGCAGGTATGGTAACCTATAATTTAGCGCGTCGCCATTAAACAGATTGTCCAACCTTTCATTTTCGGATATACGCCACACATTTTAAAATTACAATGCGGTTAACCTATTTCTAATGTACTCCTTTACTACTGGCGTAGGAATACATATTGAAATAATTTGTGACCGTTCATCAACAATGATATACCTGTAATGTATGATCTTCGGCCAATCAGATTGCGTGATATTTATAGAGTGCATTAGAACTATTATTAAATTATTTATTAAGCATAATGCCATCAATACAATTAGGCCATGCAAAGTTCTTTCTCTGTTTAGCGTCCACGTGCGGGTAGATTTTGAGCGTGGTTCTATGAAAAAAGAATCAAACTGTGTATGCTATTTTACACTATTTACTGGTGAAGTAATATGAAAATTGATTTGGGGCTTGTCTAAGTTTTAAATCCGTTCATGAATAGAGTGTTTTCTTATTATTTAGCGGCAATTTAAATTTTTTCAAGGTCTTGTTTGTTTTTATAGGATATGTAAGTAGGTTTTGGCATTGGGTTTTATGCAATACACGCTGCTTGTCAACATTCTAAACACACCACTCTCACAACTACACATTAGAGTAGTATGATTATTACTGATCCTACTGCTTTTGGGAGGAGGCCAAGTGATTCTGGTGTGGCGAGGACCTGGCATCAGATCAGGGCTGAATATACAGATTTTTTATTGTAAATATTCAGTTCTTCTTTTGGAATTTTCCCGATATTTGTACATTTGTTGATAGGCTGTTAAACCCCAACAGACAAACAAACAGACAAACAGACAAACAAACAGACAAACAAACAAACAAACAAACAAACAAACAAACAAACAAACAAACAAACAAACAAACAAACAAACAAACAAACAAACAAACAAACAAACAAACAAACAGAACTACACATACACACCCCCCAGTTTGCACGCGACACCATCCGCTCTGAGTATGAATCAAAATCCTGAAAGTGCTGAACTCAATGAATAGCATTTGATAAAATGTAAAAATTGTGGTACAATGAATATTCACTATGAAACGCATTTTCAGCATTATCGAGCCATCGCTCAAATAGCCTCTTTCCTTGACAAGGTCACAAATATTTTTCAGCTGTCACCCAGCTACCGGTCACTGCTCTTGTATAGCTGGGTACCAGGGTTTGAGATGTAATGCAAGCTGTGATTTGCCGTACTTCGGAGCTGGTTGTAAGGAGGTTTGCACGTGTAAACACGGCCAATGTGATTCAGTATCGGGCACGTGTCTGTCATGTGAGCCTGGCTATACAGGTACATACAATTGAGTCTCTATAAACTGGACATAGTGAATATGTCGGTGATTAACACTTTAATGGGCATATCAGGGCCATGATGAAAACACATTTTTATTTGTTATAGTATTTTTTTTCCAAAAATCTTGATATGTCACGTTAAATTTTGTTAATTTCCATTTTCTCATCAAAAATATGCTTTGACAGCACATTAGAATAATTTGTGTTTCCTTACCCTGAGGGATGGGCTGTGGCCTAGGGGATATGGCATTGGACTTCAAAACCGGAGATTGTGAGTTCAATCCTCACCCCAGGGATGGGCCGTGGCCCAGGGTATATGTCATTGGATTTCAATACCAGAGGTTGTGAGTTCAATCCTCACCCCAGGGATGGGCCGTGTCGTAGGGTATATGGCATTGGACTCCAATACCGGAGATTGTGAGATCAATCCTCACCCCAGGTATGGGCCGTGGCCCAGGGAATATGGCATTGGACTTCAATACCGGAGATTGTGAGTTATCTGCTCCCATCTCTATAATATGACCTTAGCTGGGACGTTAAACCCATTCACTTTCACTTTTCCATTACACGGCTGAATTGAAATAATACGTACTTTGAAACGGATGGATTCTGGAAGTTTTAGAACTTTTTGTTGTTGTTAGTACCACGTGATCATACACCTTGATATTTGCCCCTTGTGTGTGTATGCTCCCCGAAAAATTAGTTCGGGGGAGCATAAAGTTACCGCTTGGTCCGCCGTCCGCCATCCGAGCTTTACGTTATTTTTTTTCAAATTTGCTATGTCTCTGTGACTGCTTGGGGTATCAACTTGAAACTTCATATACACATTGATCACCATTCATATTTTAATTGTATACCCTACACATGCTGCCGAGGAGCCCAAGATGAAATTACTTATATTTTTTATTTTAATGCTTACGTTAAAGTTTTTCAAATTGCTATATCTCTGTGACCGCTTGCGATATACACCTGAAACATTATATACACATTGATCACCTTGTATTGTGATTAATAAGCATACTACACCAATACAAGGACTTTCAATTGCGATCCAGGCTTCATCCGGGAGCATTTGTCTGTCTGATTTACCGACTATCTAGTACTGTGAATGTTTCAATGGCAGGAAATGCTTCGACAGAATTTTAGAATCATTTCCAAAGGACTGGCATGAAACTTCATATACTTATTAGAGCATCAAAATATATCATTAACCCTTGTGTTGTACAGGTGCGAATTGCGACGCTGAATGTGTGGCAGGCAAATGGGGTTTGAACTGTTCGTCTGACTGTGAATGTTACAACGGGGCGAAATGTGATCACAGGTCGGGTTACTGTAGCTGTACTGTAGGATGGCGAGGTATGAATTCATTAGCGAGAAAACGTTCACCGGCCCGGGGCACAACCCGGGACCTCAGTTTACCGTACCATCGCTCTTAACCACTTGGGCTAATCAGGCACGAATACACAACTTCTGCATATCATGAGTTACATACATACCGTGACATAATACTAATAGTTTAATATACAGTGCATATAGTCATGTTGAATTTTGAATAAATTTCGAGTCAGCGGTAGCGAATAATTTAATAAATATTGACGAAAGTGTCGCAATGTGCGATTAATTGAGACAAAATGCGACAAAATGCGACAAAATTCTATGCTTTCATTGGTCGAGAAAGTTGGACAAACAATACATGACTTTTTTTCTTGTGTCACAATCTTTGGAAATATTGGAATATTTTTGGCCGTTGTATGTAAAAATAACATATTTTTATAAAAGATTACAGTCTAAAAATCTGACTAATTTGATTGGTGGTGTACGTAATGATTATAATATGCATATTCTTGCAATGATTATGATATGTATGTTCATCTCGTCTTATCCCGTCAACATAGTGCGTATGTGGCGTGAATTTGTTTTGATATCCTGTCAATACGACCTAATCACTGCGTATGAATATGTGCGGTGGCAGGGGTTATCTTTTTGCATTTTAAAGCCATTTCTAGGTGTTAACAGGATAAATAGAATAGTATGTTAGTGCCATGAATGGGAAAAATATCTGGCGCGGCACGGAAACGCGATGTGCTCGGCAGAGCCTCGCCCATCCCGTTTCCTGAGTCTTGCCAGATATTTTTCCCATTCACGGCACTAACCTACTATTCTCTATTTATGTGGTTGTGACATGAGAAATGAGGCTTATGGGATTTCTGACCAGTGGAGTTTTTGGTCAAATAGCGCACTCCTGTAGCCCAATAACAGTGCTCCAGATAAGCTGCATATTTGATTAAATACCCAATTAAAATTTCCAAAAATCCAATTGAAATCAGAAGTAGTGAGTATCAAAAAGCAATTACAATGTTGTGGTATATTTATCATGCTGCAGAAAACAATAAACAGACCACAAATGTAGCATTTTTCCAAGGAGACAATTAGAATGAAATGCCAGGACAAGTTTTCATTTCGAAGCAAACTATTCAATAGTTGCTGTTTGTTGATGTGTGAACAGTAAAATGATTATATTTCACGTAATTAAAATTTTGAAATTCCCAAATGCTTAAGAAATGCTCGAGTGACCATACTCAATTACTAATTCCTTACCTGGAGCCCAGCAATAATGATCCATATTGCTCGTTAGAGGCATGATGGGTTGTTTCATAATGGAATGGCGAATAGCGCAGGCCCTGTTCAGACTGTGGATTCACACGCTGATCTGGATCTATACTGGTCGCAACACAATAAGCCGAATTTCTCCAGTCACAGCCACAGCCACATATCGTATGTCATATTTGTTGCAATGCTATCATAATCCGGTATTTATTCCAAGCTTTGATTACTCCCATCTATATTTAGGTTTCGGCTGTAAACTACCCTGCCCGGTTGGTCGCTATGGCGATGGTTGCTCGGGCAACTGTACATGTGACGTGACAAAATCCATCTGTAACCCGATCGACGGAACTTGCCAGTGCCTTTCCGGTTACCATGGTGACGCATGCAGCCAATGCGAGTCCATGAAGTTTGGATTTCACTGTCTACGCGAGTGTCATTGTTTACCTCATGGGACCAGGCATTGTGACCACAGAACAGGGGAGTGTGTATGCAAATCGGGCTGGAAGAGCGTGGATTGCAGTTCAACGTGAGCTTTCTATCGACCAATGGGAATCTTTATGTAAATTTGGGTTGCAATGTGTCTGATACTGACAGTAGATATGTTTATGACAAGTGAGGCATCTCATGTAGGGCTGTTAGCAGTTATCAAGTGAGATATTACACATCAAACATTCAAATGACCATATTTATGCAAATCGTGGTCGCTAATTGATTAATGTCTATGCAAGTCTGGCTGCGGAGGCGTGGCTTGCAGTTCAACGTCCAATTTTTGATCTTCTGGAAATTTCAATTGATGGATTTACATTTATATTTGCATATGCAGCCTATGCTCAATAAATATAACCAATAATTGTTTACAAGAAAACATTGTTAATGTGAAATTTACAGACTATCATAATTTTGCACTTACAAACATTTTAATCGTACAAAATTTAGTGAAACAGTAGCATAGAGGGAGTCAAAATGATACCACCAAAGCTGGAAGCGTTATTGACTCCCGTTACAGCTCCCAACAGTATCGAAAAACTGTGTTTTGTCCAATAACATAAACTAGTCGCCAACACTGAAATATTTTAAACCGTCTTGTTGTACGCCCACCATACTTAGTGAGAAAAATTTGAAATTGAAAATAATGGCTTCAAAAAAGAAGACGAACAAAAGTACTCACCAGCACCCTCGAAAAACTGGCTTTTTGTATAGAGAAAAGCAGAATGATACCACCAGAGGTGGCACCGTTTCCACCACCACACAACACTCCCAACACCCACGAAAAATTGGGAACGGATTTCAGAAAAACCCAAATACATCGAACTACAACAAACTACAGGAACTACAACTAACACAGACGAACGCCCACCATACTTAGTGAAAAATATTTGAAATTGAAAATAATGGCTTCAAAAAAGAAGACGAACAAAAGTACTCACCAGCACCCTCGAAAAACTGGCTTTTTGTATAGAGAAAAGCATAATGATACCACCAGAGGTGGCACCGTTTCCACCACCGCACAACACTCCCAACACCCACGAAAAATTGGGAACGGATTTCAGAAAAACCCAAATACATCGAACTACAACAAACTACAGGCACTACAACTAACACAGACGAAAGACAGATAAAAGTTTATAGAAGGTGCATATTTTGTCGGGCTAGTGTGATTTCGGCTATTTCCTCCCAAGAGGCGAACAGAAATGATACCACCCATTTGTGTATTTGGACACATTTGGGAAAAGTGTAGAAAAAATTCGCCTCCCAAGAGGCAAACAGAAATGATACCACCCATTTGTGTATTTGGACACATTTGGGAAAAGTGTAGAAAAAATTCGCCTCCCAAGAGGCAAACAGAAATGATACCACCCATTTGTGTATTTGGACACATTTGGGAAAAGTGTAGAAAAAATTCGCCTCCCATGAGGCAAACAGAAATGATACCACCCATTTGTGTATTTGGACACATTTGGGAAAGTGTAGAAAAAATTCGCCTCCCAAGAGGCAAACAGAAATGATACCACCCATTTGTGTATTTGGACACATTTGGGAAAGGTGTAGGAGAAATTCGCCTCCCAAGAGGCAAACAGAAATGATACCACCCAATTGTACACATTCGGACTTTTGAAAAAAGTGTAGAAAAAATTCGCCTCCCAAGAGGCAAACAGAAATGATACCACCCAATTGTCCACATTCGGACTTTTGGAAAAGTGTAGGAGAAATTTGCCTCCCAAGAGGCAAACAGAAATGATATCACACAATTGTCCACATTCGGACTTTTGGAAAAAGTTTAGGAGAAATTCGCCTCCCAAGAGGCAAACAGAAATGATACCACCCAATTGTACACATTCGGACTTTTGGGAAAGTCGAAGAAAAATCGTCTCCCAAGAGCAAAACAAAATCTAGATGCGGAACGTAGTACAAAACCCGAAGAACAAGAAACCCCCGAAGAACAAGAAACCCCCACCCCCGTAGTACACAGGGTGACCGCGCCTGGTTTTGCGGGCCCCACCGAGTTCCCCACGGATCTATTACAAGATGTACTAAACGCCAGCTCGTTCGAAGAGTCGACGCACCTGTCCGACATGGAGAGACGTCTGGAGAACCGGTTGGATGCGCTGGAACGCAGGCTGTTGGACGCGATTTCCGGCGATGCCGATTCCGAGTGCCAGGAGGAAGACGAGTGTCTGGAGGAAGAAGAGTGCCAGGAGGAAGAAGAGTTCCAGACGGAATCCGGGTGGGAGGTGCACGACATCTGGAGAACCGTAGAGAATGCGAAGTGGTGGCTGGGGGTCTCTGTGGTGGCGTACGCGGTCTGCAGACCACTGTTCCCATTCGTGGCTCGAGAGGCCCGTAGACTCTGGAAGAGCAAAACAGACTCCGACGCCCAGTTCGTGCACTCCGCAAAACAGTCCGATACGCCGAAGGAAAACAACAAAACTAGCGACTCCGGACACCAGCACTCTGGTAGTAGCGACCCGTTCTACATGGAGTAGCCGTTTTTGTAAAAAAAGTTCTTTGTCTTTCTTGTTTTGTACCGAGTTGTCTTTCCTGTTCCGAGTTGTCTTTCTTTCCGTTCCAATTTTTCTACCTCCTTTGGGAGAGGTTTTTCTGTTTTTTCGATGTGGTCTACATTTTGTTTTGCTCTTGGGAGACGATTTTTCTTCGACTTTCCCAAAAGTCCGAATGTGTACAATTGGGTGGTATCATTTCTGTTTGCCTCTTGGGAGGCGAATTTCTCCTACACTTTTTCCAAAAGTCCGAATGTGGACAATTGGGTGATATCATTTCTGTTTGCCTCTTGGGAGGCGAATTTCTCCTACACTTTTCCAAGACGGTTTAAAATATTTCAGTGTTGGCGACTAGTTTATGTTATTGGACAAAACACAGTTTTTCGATACTGTTGGGAGCTGTAACGGGAGTCAATAACGCTTCCAGCTTTGGTGGTATCATTTTGACTCCCTCTATACTACTGAAACAGCCACCTGGATGGCAAAGCATGGCTTGCAGTTCAACATGCACCCACAAACCAACCAACCAAAACCAACCAACCAACCAACAACCAACCAACCAACCAACCAACCAACCAACCAATCAAACCAACCAACCAATATTTCAGGTGTAATGACGGAACGTGGGGCGAGGGGTGTTCCAAACGTTGTGACTGTAATAACCACGGTTCGTGTGACCAGCAGAATGGAATGTGTGCCTGCTACGCTGGCTATATCGGCGATCGTTGTGCAAACAGTGAGTAAAGATCAATGATCATCTAATGAATAGTGAACATAATATGGAACTTAGAGTGCAAGCCGTCAATATCTTTGACTTTCCATATTGACGTCTCGTGAGTTCATAGTGGTCAGTGCTGGAACTACATTTCACCTTACAAAACAGTTCTTGCTAAATCATCAGTAATTTGTTTACTTCATTTATACACATTGTTTTAAATGTGCTTCCCTTCGGATGTTATTGGAAATTTCTTCATTTATAGTTTGTATATTTTTCGAGGCACATATAATTTGTGAGTGAGTTATTTACAATGTATATAATAGAAAAAGCTATTTGATTTGTATGTGGATTTATCCCGTCAACTCAGTGCGTATGTGCCGTGAAACACGGTGCCGTGAAACATTTTTGATAGCCTGTCAATACGACCTAATCACTGCGTATGAATATTTGCGGTGGCTGGGATGATTTTTTTGCATGTTAAAGCCATTAGTAGGTGTTGACGGGATAAATAGAATAGTAGGTTAGTGCCGTGAATGGGAAAAATATCTGTCGCGGCTCGGAAACGGGATGTGCTCGGCAGATCCTTGCCAGATATGTTTTCCCATTCACGGCACTCACCTACTATTCTCTATATATGCCACTCGTTCCACCGCACAATGATATTGCTCTTATATCAGACACGCCATGTAATTTTCTACCTTCGGACATCTGCGTAATTTCATTAAACATGTTAAATACGTTTACAAAATTTATAGTATTTGTCATAAATAAAGTCGAAATTTCACAAAATTTACTGCATGTATTTTGAAAATTTTGTCAACTTTTCACGCCATTTACGGAAAATATTGTAAATTTTGTAAACATATTTTATGAAATTACGCAGATGTCCGAAGGTACAATATCATATGGAGACTCGTGTTGCATGAATGAAATAGTTTTATATTGCCTTATACAATGATTGGAGACTCGTGTTGCATGAATGAAGGAGCTTTATATTGCCTTATACAATGATTGGAGACTCGTGTTGCATTAACAGATTAATGAAGGAGTTTTATATTGCCTTATACAATGATTGCAGACTCGTGTTGCATGAATGAATGAGTTTTATATTGCCTTATACAATGATTGGAGACTCGTGTTGCATGAATGAAGGAGTTTTATATTGCCTTATACAATGATTGGAGACTCGTGTTGCATGAATGAAGGAGTTTTATGTGGCACGGTAGCATGAATTCGGCGCAGAACATTTCTGTTTTCCGTGTTCTCCCCACCTCTTGTTATTAGTATTACAACTGAATGATCTAACAGCAATTTTGAACCACCCCCTTTTCCTATTTTCTGTGTTTTTGGAACACCCTTTTTTCCTAGTTTCACTGTACATACCACCGCCTTGCTATTACAGCTGAATGATGTAACAACAATGTTTGACCACCCCTACTTCCTATTGTCATTGTGCTTCCCACCCCCTTGCCATTATAACATAATCATTTAACAGCAATTTTGGACAACCCCTCTTTCCTATTTGCAGTGTGCCCGCAGGGAAGTTATGGGCTTGGCTGTATCCACACGTGTGCACCGACGTGTGCCACACCCAAGGGAATTTGTAACCCCGTTGTATGGGCTACACTGGCACACAGTGCGAATTTGGTGAATATAAACCCACCATGTCAACCTATACTACAAACACAAATATTATATATGTATATCCCACAGAGTGCGCCGACCTGACGTGGGGTCCGGACTGCAGGTTCAATTGTGGCGATATCTGTGACAACTTCACTAGCTGTGACCCCGTTACTGAGTCACCGTGTGTCTGTATAACAGCCTGGTATTCTCTATTTATATCCCACGAGTGCGCGCCGACCTGACGAGGGGTCCGGACTGCAGGTTCAATTGTGGCGATATCTGTGACAACTTCACTAGCTGTGACCCCGTTACTGGGTCACCGTGTGTCTGTATAACAGCCTGGTATTCTCTATTTATATCTCACAGAGTGCGCCGACCTGACGTGGGGTCCGGACTGCAGGTTCAATTGTGGCGATATCTGTGACAACTTCATTAGCTGTGACCCCGTTACTGGGTCACCGTGTGTCTGTATAACAGCCTGGTATTCTCTATTTATATCCCACAGAGTGCGCCGACCTGACGTGGGGTCCAGACTGCAGGTTCAATTGTGGCGATATCTGTGACAACTTCACTAGCTGTGACCCCGTTACTGGGTCACCATGTGTCTGTACACACGGCTACGAAGGGAAACATTGCCAACGTAAGTTTCGCACGGTTACAGTTGACACTCGTTACCTCAAACGCTCTTAACCCTTTCACCTCTAATTAACATGATTAACGGATTTTGATATGCTATTTTTTGCAACCAATCCAATCGCCACAAAATTATTTTCAGACTAGTCCATTTATGAAAAGGGGCATTTAAGTTCTCAAAAATAGGAAAATTGCTTGCAAAAAGTGCAGATCCTGATGAGATGGCTCGTCACGAGCCGGCTCATCTGGATCTACCATTACACGTTTTGCTACTACCACTACACAGGCCTGTGATGTTGATAGGGTTAAGTCAAATTACGGATAACGTAAGTTACTCATGGTTACAGTCAACACTCCTTTCCTCAAACTCTTTGAACGCTTTCAACACTACATACCTCTATAGTGGTGTTTGCAAACAGATTAGCTGACTCACGATGAGCAGTCTTATTGGGATCTGCACTTTTTTTACGGCATAAAATGGAACAGCTTCGTCATCTGTGACCCTGTTAACTGTTCACCGTGTTTTTGTAACCACGGCTACGAAGTGAAACATTATTACTGTAAGTTATACACACATTTACGACAACTTCATCGCCGTTAAACACCATTTAATAAATCAATAAATGTTGAGGTTAATGGGCAAGCAACAACAACAATCATATGGCCTTGACCTTGTGTTGCAGGGTTAACCAGTGCGTTGGTGACTGAAAACATCGGCGATGACACCACTTCCGTCGCAAATTCCACGATTATCGGAATTGCGGTGGCGGCCAGCATCCTTCTCATCATGCTGATTGCCATAGTTACGTACAACCATCGCCGGGTGGCGCAACTGACAACCAAGAATTTCCAAGTTCAGTTTGACGGGCAAACCATCATCATAAAAGATATGAATGCTACGCTAAGTGAGTTTTTAGCTGCGATCCTCTCGCAGCTTATGTAGCCGGTTCTCAAAATACAGTCAGATATCACGGTGCTATTTTTTCTTGTGGCGCGTATGTGTACATCTTGTATCTTGACCAGTGTTAACGACTCGCTTTATGATATTTTACATTTCACATTTATTAGAATGTATATCTTTAGTACATAATTACTCGAAGAAAAACCAATGGAACCTCAGATTTAGCCGTTCATTTTCCACAAATAAAACGGCCTATTTTGGTCGCGAATTAATGGTTTGTAAACCCGAATCACACCTGTCTGGTTTGTTGTGTAAACCCGAATAACACCTGCCTGGATTTTTTCATTCACAACTACGGCGTGTACAAATTTGCATAAAACAACACTATAACCACAGGTGTTTGAAGAGTGAATCCGGATATGGAATTACCACCCTTATCGCATCTCCGTATTTCGCCGATATTGATTTGGAAAATCAGTCATATTTTCCTTAAATGATGTCGAAAATTGATAAAAAATATACTGTTACCACTCATTTGAACCGTGTCGTCTAGATAGTTCACTCATTTGAATCGTCGCATCGGCATGTTTCGAAAGAGTGGTAATAGCGTACACTTTCACTTACAATAATTGAGCCCGCATATGGAATTACCACCCTTATCGCATCGCCGTATTTCGTCGATATTGATTTCGAAAATCAGTCATCATGTATGTTGTACATGTACATGCAAGTCTGGAACTTGAGAATATGTGGTACATGTACATGTGTGTCTGGAACTCGGGAATATGTGGTACATGTACATGCAAGTCTGGAACTTGAGAATATGTGGTACATGTACATGTGTGTCTGGAACTCGGGAATATGTGGTACATGTACATGTGTGTCTGGAACTCGGGAATATGTGGTACATGTACATGTACATGCTTGTGTGTCTGGAACTCGGGAATACGTCCCGTCACTACGCTGTGTGACATGTGGTACATGTACATGTATGTCGGGCACTCTGGCGTACGTCCCTTCATTTCTCCGTGTGACATGTGGTACATGTACATCTATGTCGGGAACTCTGGTGTACGTCCGACCACTACTCTGTGTGACATGTATATTTGAGCATATTTTGGGTACGTTCTCGCGAGATCCCGACATACGTGTACATGTTCCACATGTCACACAGCGTAATGATCCGGCACACTGCCGAGTTCTCGACATACATGTATATGTACCGCATGTCACAATTCATATCCACATGTTTAGCATCTACTCTTACATATACTGCTGCATTATGTGTCATTTAATGCTATCATTATAATCACAAACAGATACTGGAAACATGGATATTAAATAATATGCGTGCATGTACGTGTATGTGTTTTCATTCCATTTCAATTGGTGTGGGAACGTCAGATTGGTTAAATTGGCGGTCATCGCATAACCCAACGAAACTGTTGGGTTCATAATTGGGTATGTATATAATTCAAGTTCTTAATTCGACGTCACAAAATCAATCAACTTTTGATATCAATACATCCAGTCATTCTTGATATAAATAACTAATTATTGATAGAAGTTAATGAAACACTAGTAAAACGTCGCCACGTACCCGTTAAGCTAGTTGTTCCCATGAAAAGTATTTGGACGTAAAACCAGAAATACAACTCGAAAAAGACTACAGTTAACTATACAAATATTTAATAGCCACATGTTCAGTATCTGCGGGTAATAAACACAATTCGATGTCTAAACATGTATATATTCACGTGTCTACACAGGTTTGTTGAATGAAATTATACATGTAAACAGCTAAATGTGCATATTATTTCCTAATTACAGCATACTGTGTAATTTCCATACTAGCAGGATCAGCACCAATGTATAACACAAATGTGAATATGGACTATTTGTGTAAGTAACGTTTTTTAGTTAGCGTTTTAGTTTCCATTGACTGTACATGCGGCTCCAATAAGGAACAACTATCTTAATATTGGTTACCATGCATATGTTTTCGTTTGCTGGGGCAATTTTGTACAATACTAAAACGTTTTGGGTTTTCCCGTTTATTATTTAATAAATTACCTCATAGTGTGACACTAATACATGTAGTAGTAGTGTACTTACTATTGTATACAACATTTCGATTGTGGGATATTGCTATTGGACATTACCAGCACATATCGCACATTTTACAACATTGTTTCAGAATTGTATATCATGGTGTGTGTTAATATATGTGGATTTGATAAACAATGTTCACATGTAATGCAGTATTCTATTCAAGTTTATATCAGCTGGTGTCTGAACATAGAACATTGTATAGAACTGCCAACTGTCAGGTGAATGTTACGTCTAGTTTTATCAACTCGTGTGACGTCAGCGACATCGATGGTGTTAACGTTGTGTACTGTTGTTATTACGCGCTCCGAGCAAGACGACATCTGGCTTCCAGTGGACAATTTGCAACAACAGCAGGTTATCTCAACAACTTATCAGTATCATCATGCAGTCGGGACAAAACTGGAAATTCTATAGAAAACATAATCCGATGTAAATTGCCACAATTCCCTGCCGTAAATGTGCAGATGATTTGGAAAGTCCACATATTTCTTGAACCCACATGGTACGTAATTTACCATCAGATTATGTCTTCCAGAATCCCGAAATAGGTTGAATGACGTCATCACTGACACAGTGTTGATTTAGCCAATCATAGATGTTCTTACATAGACGCTTCGGTGGTTGTATTATGGAAGATGGTGCATTGACCCGGTTCCAGATAATGAACGAAATTAGACAAAAAAAGTGTTTTTTAGATCGGGGAACGATCACAATTGGACGAACTTTGTATGGTTGGAGTTTCTAATGTATATGGTCATGGTGCACGTCATTAGTTTGAGCTGGCGATCAGCTATCGGCCAAATATGACCGATAATCCACGTCGGACGGCCTCCGAGTGTGAGATTCTTTCGTACACGCAAATTTCGCATTGGATGGGGTATACACAATGGGAATAAATCGATAACGGCTGGAAACAGCGATTTGAAGTGAGTATATTCACGCACCTAATGCGTTTTTCGATTGCCAGAGACACAAGTCATACAACTAATCGATGTTTATTGTGCTTGTGGTAGTCAGAAACGGGGAGACCTTTCCCATATTAACCGTACTATTGCTAACCTTCTATTAACGTCATGTACAGTACGATACCAGGTGGGTGGGGTAATAGGATATTTTTAATATGCATTTTTTTGGTGTCATAGGTCCGAGTCTTCCACCTGTCCACCCAACGTCGCGAGTATCGATTCCACCACCAGTACAGGCAGGATGTGAGTCATCTCTGGATAATGGCGGCGAGGAATGTCGGACAATATATGCGGATCTTGACGAGGACACTTACACAACATTGCAGTCAGTCGAAGCGTCAGCGACAAACAATGGTAGCAATGGTATGTTTACAGTTTCTGAGGCGTCCTAATAATGCACTTTACACATACCAAATATATTGTACCCCCCAGTAAACGCAACAGCCGATGGTTTTATTCCTTAAATATTTGGTCACCACTTGTGTTGGGTATAGGGGTTTCCCAAAATATTTGTGTTAAAAGTTTTTAAGTACCAAATGTCTCCACAAATAGTCTTAAAATAATTTCTTTCCATATACATATTATAAACCATATATTAAATGTTATTAACCCTTTCACCCCGAAGTAACTGGAATGGATTTTGATATGTTAATTTTGCACCCAATCCAATCGTCACAAAACTATTTTCAGACTAGTCCATTTATGAAAAGGGAGTGTTTTTGGTCTCAAACTTATGAAAACGACTCGTCACGAGCCGGCTCATCTGAATCTACACCTTTTGCCAATACCACTATACAGGCCTGTGGTGTTGAAAGGGTTAATGAAGATTACTTTTCTTTTCATGGGCAAAGCAGACAATTAATATTCCTGTAGTCGTATCACGCCTGCTTGATGTACTCGCCGCTTATGGTGTGTGTCCGTCCGACAGGAATTTGCTTTCGTTAAAGTTTGTAAGAGTCAAATATCTCCACAACCCCACGTCCGATTGACTTGAAACTTGACATACCTCTTATCATCATCCATATATTCAATATATAGCCCCTATGTACCAGGTCAAGGTCAACTTACTCTAAAATATTTGCATTTTAAGTGCTCAATATCTCCACAACCCGATTAACTAACTCCACACATACACACTGGGACCATCAGATACCTCGGCGGGCGTGATATACTGGCTGCGGCCATCTAGTCTTGTATTACATTGTATCCCCATAACCCGATTAACTCTTGGCGGGAGTGATATCTAGTGATATCTGGCCGTCTAGTCTTGTATTATATGTGGCTGTGACTGGAGAAATGGGGCTTATGGATTTTGTGACCTGTGTAGATCCAGATCAGCCTGTGCATCCGCACAGTCTGATCATCATCTGCACTTTTCGACACTACATAAATGAAACACCCGTCATGCTTCTACATGTAACAAGTTGTATAGATCGTTATTGGTTATCTGGCTACATCGGTGTGCAATTTGATCAGGAGCTAATCCCACAAATCCTATGAACCCCATTTCTCCAGTCACAGCCACATTTATGTTTGACCCCAGATCCAGATAAGCCCATTTAGTCAAATTGTTAGCAATTGCCATTTTCATGTCTAGTTATAGATGACATTGACACCGACGACGAAACCCGTCGAAATTCCGCCACAAATCCAAAAATATATGACAACATGTTCACTGTAGGACGTCCATCTAGACTCGAGGGTCACGACGCAAACCAATCTTCACCAGACTCTACTTCGGTTATGCCCATGGAAACGACAACTACCCTTTACGACTTTGACAATGAAACGGGTCTGAAGTTCCCGGGAACATGTGCCGGTCTGGTAGCAATTGATACAACATTGCCACAGCGCGCGGATAGAAAACACAACACATACATAATAATGGGCGGAGGCGTAAATCTGCATCAGACAGAAAATGGCAGTAACTCCCGTAATTTAGTTGATCTGGACAACACCACTTACCCAGTGTTGGAAAATAACCATGGTTACTTGACCCCCGTAATCCGGTGCAATAGCGAACCAAAATCCGTGAACGAGTTTAGCCAATTAGAACTTGTGACCCAATGTCATAGCCAATCAAAATCCGTAACTGGACAGAATTGTGAGGAATCGACGTGTTAAAGGTGATTTTATTGCCCAAAGTTTTCTCTCAATTATAAAATTCAGCTAAACGTGGCTGTGCCTAGAGAAATAGGGCTTATGGGATTTGTGACCAGCCTAGCTCCTGATCATCTAGCACACAAGCAATATGGGTAGTGTTCCACTGACTGAATGGCGAACAGAAGAAGTTTGCAAATGCAAAACTAAGATTGAAAACAAAAGTCGCATTAACAGCCGATTTTGGGAAATCTTTGGTGGAGTTCTTCAGATTTAATTGCAATAACGATCTTTATTGATTGTTAGACCGGTGTTCATTGATGGCATGGCGAACAGTGCATATCCTTATCAGACTGTGCAGATGCACCGGCTGACCTGGATATACACTGGTCGCAAACCAATAAGCCCTATTTCTCCAGTCGCAGGCACATTAATACGTTGTGATCGATATTAAGGATACATTCAAACTTTGTGCATATTGGAAGCATTTGACAATCTATCAAGAATAATGTCTCAATTTTTGTGTGTTGTTTTTTTTTGTCTCATCCACGTTGGAAAGTACGGAAGCTCATTACGGCCACTTCACTTTTTTTATTTCCATTTATTCAAGATCTTTTCTTTAATTTTCGCGATCTTTTCTTAAATTTTCAAGTTAATTTCTTGAATTTTCGAGTTCTTTTCAAGTTCTTTAATTTTCGAGATCTTTTTTTTAATTTTCAAGATCTTTTCATGAATTTTCAAGATCGTTTCTTGAATTTTCAAGATCTTTTCTTGAATTTTCAAGATCTTCTCTTTTCCTCGAAAATTCAAGAAAAGATCTTGAAAATTTAAGAAACAAATTTGAAAATTCAAGAAAGGAACTTGAAAATTCAAGAAAATATCTTGAAAATTCAAGAAAGGAACTTGAAAATTCAAGAAAAGATCCTGAATAAATGGAGAAAATAAAAGTGAAGTGGCCCTAATGGGCTTCTGTAGGAAAGTGATACATAGCGGTCACAATTCCAGAATTGGCGAATATTCGACCTCTTGGTCTTTATCAAAATATTTAGAAACTGTATTGGGAATCCTACATGAAGTAACTTAGGACTGCCAATACAGTTTCTAGCTATTTTGATAAAGACCACGTGGTCGAAAATTCAATAAAAAGAGTGACTATTTAATTAATAAGTATCGTATTGCTTCCCTTCGGAGATTATTGGATATTACTACAAATATATATATATGTCCGAATATTTTTGGTTGTTACTGCGATAGTAATGTTAATTTCTTACCACATGATTTTAATTCCAGTGTGGTGTAATTAATACCCCCGGCATACAAAGTATGTCGAGGGGTATATAGTTTTCTTCCGTCCTTTGGTGCCAAATGTCATAGAAAATATTGTTGGTCGGCCGAGGTATCCATGAGCCCCTGCTCACTTGCTCTAGTTTTCTAAACACTGCAAGTTAGTAAACAGCAGCCTGTGTGATTTTTGTTCCATGTATCATGTGTATGTTGAAAGTATAAAACACATATTCTGGAAATGTACTCAAGTGTAACATTTTCTTATCGCAGATCAGAATGTATTTAAACAATAAAAACCTAGACTATATGGTGCATTTTAAATCATCTCTACGAATTAACAATAAGTCGCAATCTTAGGATTTTAATTTCAGTTCATTGGAAATTAGTTGCTACATATTCGTGGCTGCGACATGCATATCTGAAATATTGTGATATAAATGTGACTGTCACTGGAGAAATGGGGCTCATGGAATTTCTGACCAAAGTAACTAAAGTTAGAAATTCATTGTCAAATTCACACTCCTGTCGCCTGATAACGATCTGTATTGCTGGGCAGCATGACCGGTGTTTTTCATTGATGGAATGGCGAAAAGTACAGATCCTGATCAGACTGTGCGGATGCACAGGCTGATCTGGATCTACATTGGTCGCAAAACCCATAAGCCCAATTTCTCAAGTTACAGCCACATATAATGCATATGAATGCAAGTTTAATATACAATGTACATATAAATGTGTGGTGTATGAACATGCGACGTAATACATGTCTGTATAATAACAACAGATAGAAGCGATGTAACATAAAATGTTATTTGACTGCAGTTGTTTGACACCGCTCACAGCCGTGTTCAAACGTACAGCGCGTGCTGTTTGACATGGTTGTAGACAATGATTATACCGGGGCCAAGCCAATACCTACGTAATGCATGTCTCATGACATTACTAGAACACGCAATTACGTCACCAGACCAGTTCACAACGGTCGCACTGAAATTTTGAAACTGGTTTGGCTGCATCACGTGACGTGTACTGCGGCTCCAGACTACGTATGTGTAAATCAGCTGTTTGAATTGAACGGCCTATCAATGTACCGAAGGTACTGCATAAATGCTCAAGATGCATGATATTTCCGACGGAAATGTAATAATAACGTTTGACAAGGTCCATCCGTGGTTAAACGTTTGCCGTGGCACTCGGGAACTGTTTGAACTGTTTACCCACAGCTGGACATTGTCGAACCAAATACTAATGTTTGCTTTATTCTTGTTATCGGTTGCCGATAGGCAAGATGGGTAATATTGTTAGTCCATGTACATACGTGATACTATTTGAACATAATGTGTGTCTAGGGATGGTGCCTTGTTTTGCATATGACCAATGTCCGACCGCCCAATGTTGAGGTCACTGAGGACTTATGTTCACCTTGTTTGTAAGGCAAGTGTGTTATTGTTTGTTTTGTTTATTCAATAACTCGTTTTATTATAAAGGCTGCTAGAGAGGGGATTTGCTTAGTGATAGCGATGCCCTTGTTCAAATATATATATCATAAACATGTAATTACATGTAAAACACGTTTATATGATAGCAACATATCGATATAATGCAACATAGATAATGCTTGCTTAATTCTTGTTCAAATATATATATCATAAACATGTAATTACATGTAATTCACGTTTATATGATAGCAACATGTCGATATAATGCAACATAGATAATGCTTGCTTAATCTTGTTCAAATATATATATTCAATAAACATGTAATTACATGTAATTCACGTTTTTAGGATAGCAACATGTCGATATAATGCAACATAGATAATGCTTGCTTAATTCTTGTTCAAATATATATATTATAAACATGTAATTACATGTAATTCACGTTTTTAGGATAGCAACATGTCGATATAATGCAACATAGATAATGCTTGCTTAATTCTTGTTCAAATATATATATCATAAACATGGTAATTACATGTAAATTCACGTTTTTAGGATAGCAACATGTCGATATAAAGCAACATAGAATAATGCTTGCTTAATTCTTGTTCAAATATATCATCAAAACATGTAATTACATGTAATTTCACGTTTATATGATAGCAACATATCGATATAATGCAACATAGATAATGCTTGCTTAATTCTTGTTCAAATATATATATCATAAACATGTAATTACATGTAATTCACGTTTATATGATAGCAACATGTCGATATAATGCAACATAGATAATGCTTGCTTAATTCTTGTTCAAATATATATATATAACATGTTAATTACATGAATATTCACGTAGAAGATAAGCTTCAATTCGATCATAATATGCACATAGAATAATGCGTTGCTTAATTCTTGTTCAAATATAATATACATAAACATGTAATTACATGTAATTCACGTTTTTAGGATAGCCAACATGTCGATATAATGCAACATAGATAATGCTTGCTTAATTCTTGTTCAAATATATATATCATATACATGTAATTACATGTAATTCACGTTTTTAGGATAGCAACATGTCGATATAATGCAACATAGATAATGCTTGCTTAATTGTTCAAATATATATATCATAATTATGTAATTACATGTATCAGAATTTAATGCTTAATTCGTTAAATTTGAAATTAGCAAATCTGTATATTCGCAAATTATAATTTATCATATACATGTAATTACATGTAATTCACGTTTTTAGGATAGCAACATGTCGATATAATGCAACATAGATAATGCTTGCTTAATTCTTGTTCAAATATAATTACAGAGCTCCTGATAAGCTGCGTATTTGCTTAAATACCCAATTAAAATTGCCAAAATACCAATTGTAATCAGAAATGGCGAGTATCAAAAAGCAATCAAAATTTTGTGGTACCTTTATCATGCTGCAGAAAACAATAAACAGACCACAAATACAGCATATTTTTCATATTTTTCATGAAAACACATCTTGGTATTTCATTAGAATTGTCTCCAATGAGACAATTCTAATGAAATGCCAATAAATGTTTTTATTTCGAAACAAACTATTCAATAAGTGCGGTCTGTTGATGAGTGAACAGTAGTGTGATTTTATTTTACCCAATTAAAATTTTGAAATACCCAATTGCTTCAGAAATGATGGAGTAACAATACTCAATTACTAATTCCTTATCTGGAACCCTGTAATTATATGTAAAACATGTTTATATGATAAAAACATGTCGATATAATGCAACATAAATAATGCTTGCTTAATTCTTGTGCAAATATACATATCATACATGTATTGCATAAATGGACTCTCGCAGTGTATTAACACTGTGTAATAAATAGAGCATATTGGTTGTTTTCAGTGTAAGATCGAATTATTTTTCATCGAGTGAACACCAACCGTAGTATTTTCACGAGTGGTGAAGCCACAAATTGACGTCGAAAAGCGGGATACGCGTCCTTGTGTAACTATTCATGCGCACATCACAATTCATCGGTGGGTGGCAGGTGGGAGCATGCGATGGGTAATTTAACGATGGGGGTTCATCCTTACCGGAATCCCGACTGGAGACCTGGTTTGGCCCTCACATACGTCTGGCATTTTGTATGTGACAGTTGAATCTGGTTATACCCCTTATAAGAGTAATCCTACCAGTAGTACTTGTTAATAGGGAAATGGGCCAAGTGACTTTTGTGCGGTATGGACCTGGCACCAGGTCAGTTTATTCTAATGGGGGATAGTAGTCGATTATCTCATCTTGTGCTACACCAGATGGCGCCACCGGTCACGGTCCAAGACTCCTGAAATTCTGTTATTATGCCAATAGACACACGTGTTTACCGCATTTCAACATATGGCATCTACGTAGGGATCGTTCAATTAACGCAGCTAAATGATGAACTGAGAAAAAGGAATGCCCGACTGTCGGGTCGTAAAGAAGATTCATGATCGATTGCCTGACTAGCGGAATCCAATCCAGTAAATTGTGAAACTGAAATTGAACCCAAGAGTTGCTTCACAATATGTTTACAAAGTCAACACAAAGGTTCATTGTTTATATTGTTTAGCTTATAATTATCGTTATTGCTAATTAAAAATTGTTTGTTATTGTTCTTTTTTAATTTATTACGAAGGTACATTCGTTCTAGATAATTAATTCGTTTTTCGACTCGTAACATACGGCGAACCAGTAGCCGTGTATTACCAATTTTGGACATCGGTGAATTCACTTAAGCTGTTAATCCGTAGGCCTAAGTTTGAATGTCACATTTAAATAGCTACCATGTCATAATACAGATAATATTTGATAGCCTGGTAAAAATCGTATTATTGAGTATCTGACCAGTGTACCCCCAGATCCAACTTTGCAGTCAGAGTAGGCATATATTGTTCACCGGGGGGCCGTTTCACTGAAATTCGTACGACTAAAATGTTCGTAAGTGCAAATTTAGGATCGTCTGGAAATTTCAATTGATGGATTTACATTTATATTGTAGTTACGTTCCTCATAAAAAAACATGGTATGAGCTGCCGAAATGAAATACGCGTTAAAAACGCACCCCCTCCCAACTTACTTTTTTATATGGGGGCACATAATCGGTCATAACTGTCATTTTTCATCCGAGTTTGCCGAATTCTTTCGATGTTTTAAAAAAAAGATCCGATTTCAGGGCTGAATACATTTTTTCTCGATGTAAATATTCCGTTCTGATTTTGGAATGTTCCCCCCAACGCAGCAGGTTAAATGCGGGATCGAACCCGTTGGTCCGGCCTTAAATGACCTTAGTTGTTGATAGGCCGTTACATACCAATAAATAAACAAACAAAAAAACAATTCATCGATTGCAATCTCAAAAATAGACTAAATTTGCATATATATACGCCGTGGAAGTGTAATAAATAGGATACTCCATCGTACATGTTTGAATAGCTTAATATAATACACTCGTGTACATGGGCTTCTGCTTAGTAATACTCGTTGTTTACACGGAAGCCGACGTACACTTGTGTATTATTTCCCGATATTCAAATTCTACGATGGATATCCTCTGTCTTTCTTGCTACTTGAGAGTTAAATCCGGCTATGCCTGTTATAGATGTCGTAAGATTAGTACTACTCCTTGTACTTTTACGGAGAGGGCTAAGTGACTGGTGTGGTGAGGACCTGGCACCAGGTCAACTTATTCTAATTTCAGGGCTGAATATATATTTTTCTGTAAGTTTTCAGTTCTGATGTTGGGAATTTCGCCCTTGACAACAGGTGAAGTATGTGATTTTACCCCGTTAACCCGGCATAAAATGATCTTAGCTGTTGACTTACCATTAAATAAATACCATTATATAAATAAATAATGATATCAAGTTAATTATGGCATGTCAAACGTTGCTATATTACATATCTATTTTATTATTATTGTATGTTTGTTATTGTTATTCAATGTTTTGTTATTGTTATTCAATGTTTCGTTATTTTTATTCAATGTTGCGTTATTGTTATTCTATACTTGGTTATTGTCATTGTATGTTCGATATTATTATTCAATGTGTGTTATTGTTATTCAATGTTTCGTTATCGTTATTCATGTTTCGTTATCGTTATTCAATGTTGCGTTATTGTTATTCTATACTTCGTTATTGGCATTGTATGTTCGATATTCTTATTCAATGTTTGTTATTGTTATTAAATGTTTCGTTATTGTTATTCAATGTTTCGTTATTGTTATTCAATGTTGCGTTATTGTTATTCTATGCTTCGCTATTTGCATTGTATGTTGCATTGTAATATTTAGTTATTGTTATTCTATACTTCGTTATTGTCATTGTATGTTAGATATTCTTATTCAATGTTTCGTTATTCTTATTCAATGTTTCGTTTTTATTATTCAATGTTTCGTTATTCGTATTCAATGTTTCGTTATTGTTATTCAATGTTGCGTTATTGCTATTCAATGTTTAGTTATTGTTATTCAATATTTAGTTATTGTTATTCTATACTTCGTTATTGTCATTGTATGTTAGATATTCTTATTCAATGTATCGTTATTCTTATTCAATGTGTCGTTATTGTCATTGTATGTTCGGTATTCTTATTCAATGTTTCGTTATTCTTATTCAATGTTTCGTTATTGTTATTGAATGTTGCGTTATTGTTATTCTATACTTCGTTATTGTCATTGTATGTTCGATATTCTTATTCAATGTATCTTTATTCTTATGCAATGTATCGTTTTTCTTATTTAATGTTTCGTTATTCGTATTCATTGTTTCGTTATTGTTATTCAATGTTCAGTTATTGTTATTCTATACTTCGTTATTGTCATTGTATGTTCGATATTCTTATTCAATGTATCGTTATTCTTATTCAATGTATCGTTTTTCTTATTCAATGTTTCGTTATTCGTATTCAATGTTTCGTTATTGTTATTCTATACTTCGTTATTGTCATTGTAAAACTTGTTATTCGTATTGTATGTCATGTGATTTATAATGATCTTTTTATTCTTATTCGACGTGTGCTATTTTTATCCTTCGGAATGATGTAATGCGTTTCCCTTTGTAACAAGGCATTTCATTGGCTTGTCATAAACGAACGTAGAGTGCGTGTATTCCGAATCGAGGTTACAGAAAATGCTACCACCATATTGTCAAGAACAAGGAATGTCTCACTTTCTCTTAGTTTACGACAGTTTTGGTAAGTACGAACATGTTCCGGAACCACTACACTGCACCAAAGGTGTACGCACAGTCGGCGAAGGCAAATCCCCTGGCCCATGATGGGGAGACATAATAAATATTCGGAACATGATTGTACTTACCAAAACTGTAGTAAACTAAGAGAAAGTGTGACATTCCTTGTTCTTGACAATATTGTGGTAGCATTTTCTATAACCTCAATGACAATAACGAAGTATAGAATAACACTAACGCAACATTGAATAACAATAACGAAACATTGAATGTTTCGTAACAATAATAACAATAACAAACATACAATAATAATACAATAAATATGTAATATAGCAACGTTTGACATGCCATAGTTAATGTCAATTACATATAATTAATATTGTCATATTTATAAACAGTACGTATCAAAAATATCTTGTGTAAATACATGTACATGTGATACAAGACATATTTATATCCATACCATATTCTAGTACAGTCGAACCTCCCCGAATGGCCACATCTCTACAACAACACCCTCTCTATAACAGCCGCTATTTTATATCCCAAATGGATGATTTCCTCTGTATCTAACGCTTAGACAGCTGAGCACGAAAATGGTCGTCTGCTGTTGCTTTTGCCTTCTTTCTCAATAAAAACATGTTTTGACAGCATTTTAGAATCATTTCCATTGGAAATGATTCTAAAATGTTGCCAAATCATGTGTTTGATGAGAATTATCGAAGAAAATAAATAGACAGCAGACGATGATATTCAATTTACATGTAGCATTAACCTCCCTATAACAGCCACCTCTCCACAACAGCCAGTTTTGCATTTTCCCGTGTGTGGCTGTTGTAGAGAGGTTGCACTGGAATGTGAATTAACGATGTTATGTATGTTTTTGCTTTGGAGAGAATAAAAGAAACATGTTAATATATTGAATTTATGCAATTAGTGGCATGTGTCTAACAAACGTATGAGTGGGTGGTTGGTCGGGCGAACTCGACGGCGTAAATTAACGGTAGGGGTTCCTCCTTATCATTGCTTATAGAAATCACGATTTACCTGGTTTGGCCCTCATGTACGTTTTTATGTTTGACTCTTTTGTTACCTGGGAGTTGAATTGGGTTATTACCCATTATAAAAGTAGTAAGGTTGTTACTGATCCTACTGCTTTTGGGAGGGTGCCAAGTGATTCTGGTGTAGCGAGGACCTGGGATCAGATCATGATTATTCTGATTTCAGGGCTGAATATATAGTTTTTTTATTGTAAATATTCAGTTCTGATTTCGGGATTTTATTTATCGGATTTACAGATGTCAAAATAGTAGTGGAATAAATTGTGTATTAAAAAATGTGATATTAATTCTATGCAATTTAGTGCTATTGCATGTGTGTCATATGAAAATGTTGCTGTTTGTTAAGTTAATGTTTGGGTAGAATTACAATAATGTGTGACATTGATCTATGCAATTTAGTGCTATTTTACAGGTGCTGCACTCTGTGCACTCGCATAAAATGTTTCACGTCGAAAAATGCACAAGTTTACTACTTAGAGAGATATAGCATAAATACATTTTTCGGCTATTAACCGGTGCAAAAAATGTACTAGATGAAACTGTGGTTATACAGTATCTTCTGCATGTACCAGTAGCTGAATGGGAATTAATTTTACCCCCCATTTGTACAGGTAATATATGAGATTTAGTACTAAACCCATTGACCGGGCCTTAAAGGACCTTAGCTGTTGATAGGCCCCAACACACGAACAAACTATTTAGAGATATAGCAGAAACACATATCTTCTGCATGTAGCGATAGCTGAATGGGAATTCGTCAGAAGTGGTGCGTATTTCGACGTGATACATTTTACGGTGGCGCGGAATGCAGACCCTGTGTATTTGGGCCATGTATACCATTTTCTGCTACACCCATCATTACTGGAATCTGATATTCCTGGTTTGGCCCTCATGTACATCTTTGGCTGTATTGTACGTGTACAGGTGAACGTCTGTAAACCGGGCACGAATGGAATGCCAAATCCGCATCAACTCAAATAATTATTGCTAAATCCAGGGCTCCAGATAAGGAATTAGTAATTGCATATTTTCACTCCATCATTTCTGAAGCAATTGGGTATTTCAAAATTGTAATTGTGTAAAATAAAATCACACTACTGTTTACACATCAACAGACAGCAATTATTGAATAGTTTGCTTCGAAATGAAAACACGTCTTGTCATTTCATTAGAAGCGTCACCAAGATGTGTTTTCATGGAAAATAAGAAAAATGTGCTATATTTTTGGTCTGTTTATTGTTTTCTGCAGCATGATAAAGTACCATTTATTTTTTATTGCTTTTTGATACTCGTTACTTCTGATTTCAATTGGGTTTTTGGCAATTTTAATTGGGTATTTAAGCAGATACGCAGCTTATCTGGAGCTCTGAGCTCTAAATAATTTGAGTTGATGTAGATTTGGCGTTCCATAGACACACAGGCAGTCTGTGATCCTTAATTGTACGGGTTTCATTGGTGTATATTTATGATGATAATGCCTTTTTCAAGGTCGAAAAGCATAGCCGTATACCTGGGCAATGGTCATAAGTCTGATTTACAGTGGAACATCTCTCCACCGGACACCCTGAGGACCTCCCAGGGTGTCCGGTCTAGAGAGGTCCCACTGTACTGGGGACCTCCAAGGGTGTCCGGTTTAGAGAGGTTCCACTGTACTGGGACCTCCCAGGGTGTCCGGTTTAGAGAGGTTCCACTGTACTGGGGACCTCCCAGGGTGTCCGGGAGAGGTTCCACTGTATGTGATAGTTCAAAAGAAAATGTAACAATGGGGTTCGTCTTTAATGGATGGAATCCATATATCCCTGGTTTGGCCCTCAGGTACAGTTTATTTTTGGCTTGCTTGTTACTTGAGAGTTGAATCCGGTTATACCCATTATAAAAGTAGTAAGATTACTACTATATAACTAATCCTGTTACTTTTAGGGAGTGCTGTCAAGTGATTATGGTGTGGTGAGGACCTGCAACCAGGTCCGGTAATTTAAATTTCAGGGCTGAAGATAAATATGGTCTGTTAACCCTTAGACCGCTACTGACAACAATTGTCGTCTGCTATTGCTTTTATATCTTGCCTTATTTCTCAATAAAAACATGGTTTGACAGCAATTCAGAATCCTTTCCAATGGAAATGATTCTGAATTGCTGTCAAAGCATGATGTAAATTATTCTAAAGTGCTGCCAAAGCATGTTTTTGATGATAAAAATGGAAAATAGAAATTGAACAGCAGATGGCAAAAATAAATAAGATAGCGGTTTAAGGATTAATGTTCAGATTTTTGGGATTTTCCCCCATGGCAGTAGGTGGAATTTGGGATTTTCCACCATTGCAGTAGGTGGAATTTGGAATTTTTACCCATTGCAGTAGGTGGAATTTGGGATTTTCCCCCATTGCAGTAGGTGGAATTTGGGATTTTCCCCCATTGCAGTTGGTGGAATTTGGGATTTTCCCCCATTGCAGTAGGTGGAATTTGGGATTCGACCCCATTGCAGCAGGTGGAATTTTGGGATTTTCCCCCATTGCAGTAGGTGGAATTTGGGATTTTCCCCCATTGCAGTAGATGGAATTTGGGATTTTCCCCCATTGCAGTAGGTGGAATTTGGGATTTGAACCCATTGCAGTAGGTGGAATTTGGGATTTTCCCCCATTGCAGTAGGTGGAATTTGGGATTTTCCTCATTGCAGTAGGTGGAATTTGGGATTCAACCCCATTGCAGTAGGTGGAATTTGGGATTCAACCCCAGTTCAGTAGGTGGAATTTGGGATTCGACCCCATTGCAGCAGGTGGAATTTGGGATTCAACCCCATTGCAGTAGGTGGAATTTGGGATTCAACCCCAGTTCAGTAGGTGGAATTTGGGATTCGACCCCATTGCAGCAGGTGGAATTTTGGGATTTTCCCCCATTGCAATAGGTGGAATTTGGGATTTTCCCCCATTGCAGTAGGTGGAATTTGGGATTTTCCCCCATTGCAGTAGGTGGAATTTGGGATTTTCCCCCATTGCAGTAGGTGGAATTTGGGATTTTCCCTCATTGCAGTAGGTGGAATTTGGGATTCAACCCCAGTTCAGTAGGTGGAATTTGGGATTCGACCCCATTGCAGCAGGTGGAATTTTGGGATTTTCCCCCATTGCAGTAGGTGGAATTTGGGATTTTCCCCCATTGCAGTAGTTGGAATTTGGGATTCGACCCCATTGCAGTAGGTGGAATTTGGGATTTTCCCCCATTGCAGTAGTTGGAATTTGGGATTTGAACCCAGAATTTGGGATTTTCCCCCATTGCAGTAGGTGGAATTTGGGATTCGACCCCATTGCAGTAGGTGGAATTTGGGATTTTCCCCCATTGCAGTAGTTGGAATTTGGGATTTGAACCCATTGCAGTAGGTGGAATTTGGGATTTTCCCCCATTGCAGTAGGTGGAATTTGGGATTTTCCTCATTGCAGTAGTTGGAATTTGGGATTTGAACCCATTGCAGTAGGTGGAATTTGGGATTTTCCCCCATTGCAGTAGGTGGAATTTGGGATTTTCCTCATTGCAGTAGGTGGAATTTGGGATTCAACCCCATTGCAGTAGGTGGAATTTGGGATTTTCCTCATTGCAGTAGGTGGAATTTGGGATTCAACCCCATTGCAGTAGGTGGAATTTGGGATTTTCCCCCATTGCAGTAGGTGGAATTTGGGATTTGAACCCATTGCAGTAGGTGGAATTTGGGATTTTCCCCCATTGCAGTAGGTGGAATTTGGGATTTTCCCTCATTGCAGTAGGTGGAATTTGGGATTCAACCCCAGTTCAGTAGGTGGAATTTGGGATTCGACCCCATTGCAGCAGGTGGAATTTTGGGATTTTCCCCCATTGCAGTAGGTGGAATTTGGGATTTTCCCCCATTGCAGTAGGTGGAATTTGGGATTCGACCCCATTAACCCGACCTAAAATGACCTGATCTGTGGACAGGTCGTTAAAGTTATTAAATATGTAAATAAAATGTACAGGCGGGTTATGATGCGAATTTTAAAATTGATGTATGTATGCTTTGTATGTTTGTTTGTACATATATTTGGCACCAAGTGCAACAGTGATACATGTATTTTAATGAAAAGGAATATTTTTGTAACCTTTTGCACTTGTACGAGATTCGCATAAATAGCTAAATTTATCCACGTTTTATTAACTCTTTGCATGCTGGGAAATGTGTGGGCTATAAATAGTTTAAAAATAGCCGACGACAATTCGTTGTATTTTCATTTATTTCTCCCTATAAATATCATGAATATGTCTTGGAATTTCATTAGAATTGAGTCCTGAGGACTCAATTCTAATGAAATTTCAAGACATATATACAGAGAGAAATAAAACATATACTCCTAATACGTTTGGCGGATATTTTCACCGCCAGCATGCAAAGAGTTAATACTGAATTAACATAAACCCCATTTATGTAATTAATTCACTCAAGCAGCACAAATATATTCACTCACTACAGACAGAGTTCCCTCTCTTTTGGAAAAACCAAATCGCATGACTTTTCCATACTTTCAATGACCTGTTTTCTAAATTCAAGGACCAATATTTGCATGGATGATGCTGATGAAATTGAGCCGAGCCTGGAATACACTAGTGTTGGGGAGAGAAGTTACTTTAACGACGGGTTTACACTGAATGGTACGGAAGCCGATAAGGGTCACCAAGTCAAAAATATATTATCTCGTAATTACGACATCATCTCGTAATTACGAGATAATATTATCTCGTAATTACGAGATGATGTCGTAATTACGAGATAATATTATGTCGTAATTACGACATCATCTCGTAATTACGAGATAATATTATCTCGTAATTACGAGATGATGTCGTAATTACGAGATAAAATTATGTCGTAATTACGACATCATCTCGTAATTACGAGATAAAATTATGTCGTAATTACGACATCATCTCGTAATTACGACATAATTTTATCTCGTAAATTACGACATCATCTCGTAATTACGACATCATCTCGTAATTACGAGATGATGTCGTAATTACGACATACTTTTATCTCGTAATTACGACATCATCTCGTAATTACGAGATAATAGTATCTCGTAATTACGAGATGATGTCGTAATTACGACATAATTTTATCTCGTAATTACGAAATGATGTCGTAATTACGACATAATTTTATCTCGTAATTACGCGATGATGTCGTAATTACGACATAATTTTATCTCGTAATTACGACATCATCTCGTAATTACGAGATAATATTATCTCGTAATTACGAGATGATGTCGTAATTACGAGATAATATTTTGCTGATTTGGTGACCTCTATCGGCTTCCGTAGAATGGATATAAAACCACATTATTGGCGGTTGGTGGGGAGCATACGAAGGGTACATTTAACGACGGGTTTTCACTGAATGTACATAAAATCACATTATTGGCGGTTGGTGGGGAGCATACGAAGGGTACATTTAACGACGGGTTTACACTGAATGTACATAAAACCACATTATTGGCGGTTGGTGGGGAGCATACGAAGGGTACATTTACATTTACATGTACCGACGGGTTTACACTGAATGGACATAAAACCACATTATTGGCGGTTGGTGGGAGCATACGAAGGGTAAATTTACATGTAACCACGGGTTTACATTGAATGGACATAAAACCACATTATTGGCGGTTGGTGGGGAGCATACGAAGGGTACATTTACATGTAACGACAGGTTTACACTGAATGGACATAAAACCACATTATTGGCGGTTGGTGGGGAGCATACGAAGGGTACATTTACATATTTACATGTAGCGACGGGTTTACACTGAATGGACATAAAATCACATTATTGGCGGTTGGTGGGGAGCATACGAAGGGTACATTTACATATTTACATGTAACGACGGGATTACACTGAATGGATATAAAACCACAATATTGGCGGTTGGTGGGGAGCATACGAAGGGTACATTTAAATGTAACGACGGTTTTACACTGAATGGACATGAAACCACATTAATGACGGTTGGTGGGGAGCACGAAAGGTGGATTTAACGACGGGTTTACACAGAATGGACATAAAATCACATTATTGGCTGTTGGTGGGGAACATACGAAGTGTACATTTAACGACGGGTTTACACAGAATGGACATAAAAACACATTATTGGTGGTTGGTGGGGAGCACAAAGGTTACATTTAACAACGGGTTTACACATAATGGACATAAAACCACATTGTTGGCGGTTGGTGGGGAGCATACGAAGGATACATTTACATGTAACGACGGGTTTACACTGAATGGACATAAAACCACATTATTGGCGGTGGTGGGGAGCATACGAAGGGTAAATTTACATGTAACAACGGGTTTACACTGAATGGACATAAAACCACATTATTGGCGGTTGGTGGAGAGCATACGAAGGGTACATTTACATGTAACGACAGGTTTACACTGAATGGACATAAAACCACATTATTGGCGGTTGGTGAGGAGCATACGAAGGGTTAATTTACATATTTACATGTAACGACGGGTTTACACTGAATGGACATAAAACCACATTATTGGCGGTAGGTGGGGAGCATACGAAGGGTACATTTACATATTTACATGTAACGACGGGTTTACACTGAATGGACATAAAACCACATTATTGGCGGTAGGTGGGGAGCATACGAAGGGTACATTTACATATTTACATGTAACGACGGGTTTACACTGAATGGACATAAAACCACATTATTGGCGGTTGGTGGGGAACATACGAAGGGTACATTTATCGACGGGTTTACACAGAATGGACATAAAACCACATTATTGGCGGTTGGTGGGGAGCATACGAAGTGTACATTTAACTACGGGTTTACACAGAATGGACATGAAACCACATTTTGTCTGTTGGTGGGGATCATACGAAGGTTACATTTAACGACGGGTTTACACAGAATGGACAAAAAACCACAGATTGGTGGTTGGTGGGAGCACAAAGGGCACATTTAACGACGGGTTTGCACAGAATGGACATAAAACCACATTATTAACGGTTGGTGGGGAGCATACGAAGGGTATATTTCACGACGGGTTTACACTGAATGTACATAAAACCACATTATTGGCGTTTGGTGGGGAGCATACCAATGTACATTTACATGTAGCGACGGGTTTACACTGAATGTATATAAAACCACATTATTGGCGGTTGGTGGGGAGCATACGAAGGGTACTTTTACATGTAACGACTGGTTTACACTGAATGGACATAAAACCACATTATTGGCGTTTGGTGTGGAGCATACCAATGTATATTTACATGTAGCGACGGGTTTACACTGAATGTATATAAAACCACATTATTGGCTGTTGGTGGGGAGCATACGAAGGGTACATTTACATATTTACATGTAACGACGGGTTTACACTGAATGGATATAAAACCACATTATTGGCGGTTGGTGGGGAGCATACGAAGAGTACATTTAAATGTAACGACTGGTTTACACTGAATGGACATAAAACAACATCATTGGCGGTTGGTGGGGAGCATACGAAGGGTACATTTACATGTAACGACGGTTTTACACTGAATGGACATAAAACCACATTATTGACGGTTGGTGGGGAGCACGAAGGGTGCATTTAACGACGGGTTTACACCTAATGGACATAAATCCACATCCTTGGCGGTTGGTGGGCGAGCATACTAAGGGTACATTAACGACGGGTTTACACAGAATGGACAGAAAATCACATTATTGGCGGTTGGTGGGGAGCATACGAAGTGTACATTTAACGACGGGTTTACACAGAATGGACATAAAATCACATTATTGGTGGTTGGTGGGGAGCACGAAGGTTACATTTAACAACGGGTTTACACATAATGGACATAAAACCACATTATTGGCGGTTGGTGGGGAACATACGAAGGGTACATTTAACGACGGGTTTACACAGAATGGACATAAAACCACATTATTGGCGGTTGGTGGGGAGCATACGAAGTGTACATTTAACGACGGGTTTACACAGAATGGACATAAAACCACATTATTGGTGGTTGGTGGGGAGCACGAAGGTTACATTTCACGACGGGTTTACTCAGAATGGACATACATGTACAACCACATTATTGGCGGTTGGTGGAGAGCACGAAGGCTACATTTAACGACGGGTTTACACAGAATGGACATAAAACCACATTATTAGTGGTCGGTGGGGAGCACGAAGGGTACCTTTAACGACGGGTTTACACAGAATTGACATAAAGCCACATTATTGGCGGTTGGTGGGGATCATACAAACGGTACATTTAGCGACGGGTTTTCACTGAATGGACATAAAACCACATTATTAACAGTTGGTGGGGAGCATACGAAGGATACATTTCACGACGGGTTTACACTGAATGGACATAAAACCACATTATTGGTGGTTGGAGGGAGCACGGAGGGCCATTTAACGACGGGTTTACAGAGAATGGACATAACACCACATTATTGGCGGTTGGTGGGGAGCACGAAGGTTGGTTACATTTAACGACGGGTTTACACAGAATGGACATAAAACCACATTATTGGCGGTTGGTGTGGAGCACAAAGGGTACATTTAACGACGGGTTTACACTGAATGGACATAAAACCACATTATTAGTGGTTGGAGTGGAGCACGAAGGGTACATTTAACGACGGTTTTACACAAAATGGACATGAAACCACATTATTGGCTGTTGGTGGGGATCATACGAAGGTTACATTTAACGACGGGTTTACACAGAATGGACATAAAACCACATTATTGATTGTTGGTGGGAGCGCGAAGGGTACATTTAACGACGAGTTTACACAGAATGTACATACAACACATTATTAATGGTTTGTGGGAGCATACGAAGGATATATCTAACGACGGGTTTACACAGAATGGACTTGAAACCACATTATTAATGGTTGGTGGGGAGCATACGATGGGTATATTTCACGACGGGTTTACACTGAATGGACATAAAACCACATTATTAACGGTTGGTGGGGATCATACAATGCGTACATTTAACGACGGGTTTACACGGAATGGACATAAAACCACATTATTAACAGTTGGTGGGGAACATACGAAGGGTACATTTCACGACATTCACACATTCTTGGCGGTTGGTGGGGAGCATACGAAGGGTACATTTGTTTTGTTTGTTTGTTGGGGTTTAACGGCCTATCAACAACTAAGGTCATTTAAGGCCGGGTCAATGGGTTTAGTACTAAATCCCATATATTACCTGTACAAGCACATGTACATTTTCAAGTACATGTACAAATGGGGGGGGGGGGAAACTCCCAAAATCAGAACTGGATATTTACAATAACAAAACTATACAGCCGTGAAATCAGAATAATCCTGATCTGATGCCAGGTCCTCGCCACACCAGAATCACTTGGCCCCTCCCAAAAGCAGTAGGATCAGTAATAATCTTACTACTTGTATAATGGGCAATAACCCAATTCACCTCCCATGTAACAAAAGTGCCAAAAGAGGGCCAAACCAGGCAAATCGTGATTCCTTTCAGGAGGAACCCCTACCGTTAATTTATACCGTCTTGTTCGCCCGACCACCACCCACGAAGTACATTTGTAATCTCGTCAGTACTATTACAGTTATATCACGATGAACAAACTTGAACAAACTTTTTGACGCAAAAATGGCTAAGTGTTTCTGGAAACATGTGAAGATATAAATGGTCAAGGTCATGTTAATGGTTGAATGAGGGTGTTACGAATGATCAGATGTATCATGTGTCCAAATATTGAAGAAATTCGCCAAGTAATATTAAAGTTATACCATGATGAAGAACAAATGTTGAGGTCATGTTAATGGCGGCATGGATGTGTTCCCAATGCTCACATGTATCAAATGTCCACATATTGAAGCCATCCATCCAGTAGTATTAAAGAAGTAATATGAAATTTATAGCAGGATGAGGAAGATTGTACAAAGATTTTGACGCAAAGAAAATGGCTACGTGTTTCAGCAAACATTTGAAGGTAAAAAAGTTCAAGGTCATGTGAATGGCGGCATGAGTGTGTTGCAAATGCTTACATGTAACAAGTGTCCAGAAATTGAAGGAATGCGTCAAGTAATATGCAAGTTATAGCAGGATGAGGAAGCTTGTACAAAGTTTTTGACTCCAAAAGAAATGGCTACATGTTTCAGCAAAACTGTGAAGGTAAAAAAGGTGAAGGTTATATGAATTGGCGGCACGAGTGTGTTCCTAATGCTTACATGTATCAAGTGTTCAACTATTGAAGCAATCCGTGATGTAATATTAAAGTTATAGCATTATGACGAAGCTTGTACAAAGTTTTTAACATTTCGGACAACGCGGACGACGACGGAAAAAGCGGCGACTATAGACGCGCCTTCTGCTAAAGCAGGCGCGACAAAAACCATAATAACATTTCTTTATTATTAAATAAAATGTTTATTTTGTATCAATATTGTACATGTATTGTTAGCCTAGCAGGTAAACCCTGGTTGGCTGTTTAGAGTAGACTAAACAAGATATAAGTTTCTTTATTATTTCTATCACGATTGTTTGTCAGGATGGCATTACACTGTAGTACTAATAGTAGCCCAAATGTTAGCGGCTGAAAACATCTACAACAACAACTAATGGCTGAACGAAGTTTGAGTGACAGTGAAAGTTCTGCATTTGAGTGTTGGTCTGCTCTATGTGACCGATGTGACTGAAGTGAGAATCTGTGCTGCGTCATTCTTTACATAGACGCTGGATCTGACAGTCAGCCATTTCATTGGTTGAAATCAGAGCGTTGACTGTCAAGTTTCCGCCATCTTGGATTTGAAAGTTACGTTTTTAGGCTTTATGCTAGAAATACAGCATATATAGCTAAGATATCGTGACGGTCAGATGTCCAAATGATTCTACATGCCAAAATACATCAGGTTAGTGTAAAGTTGTGAAGATAAACATGCATTTAATGAGTGACCGCCAAACAGATAGGCTGCGTGAGTTGACAGTCACATAATGACGGGCACGAAACTTTGCGAGCACTGCCAAACACATAATTAGAATAATGGAGATATTATGACGTCTGATATATGATCACCTATGCAAATACTTAGCAGTGGGTTGAGCTTCCAGCATATGTAGGTATGACACCATGGTAAAGAATATCCAGCCCAATAAAGGTGGTCACGTGACCTCCACTGAAGTGTCAACAGTCAACAAGGTACATTCCACTGCATTCTGTTGTGATTCACGCAGCAGAATTGTGAATTGTATGGCTTATTTAGCAATTAGGTAGTTCATCACCCAATATATGCATGACTGTGAATGTGCTTATTAACTATTTGCATACTGGGAAACGTGTGGGCTATAAATAGTTCAAAACTAGCGGAAAAAAATTCATCATATTTTCTTTTATTTCTCTTTGTAAATATCATGAATATGTCTTGGAATTTCATTAGAATTGAGTCCTGAGGACTCAATTCTAATGAAATTCCAAGACATGTTTACAGAGAGAAATAAAACATATAGTCCTAATTTGTTTGGCGGATATTTTCGCATGCAAAGAGTTAATAATAAAGTATTACCAGTCAAAAATGGGTAATAAATCTGTTCATTGTAACCATTTCCTTACAGTATACACCGTATAGGTAAGGTTTACAACAGATCACTGCTTGCATATACACCATGTGTTACACGTTTCATGTGTGGAGAAGATTTTTGTCGTCGACAGTCTGTTCAGTGCCAAAAGTAATTTTTTATAGCATATCAAAGTTCACGACAAAAAAGAATCACTATACATGTATTTACTATTCCACCAGTTCTAAAATTTACAAGTGCCCGCTATACAGATATAATCATTTAGTAATAGTTATTTACTGATAGTGACTCGCGGTAGTATCAGACTATTTTCATATGCAAATGAGGCATGATATTATTTTAATTATTTATACTAATTAAATGCGTCACCTGAAAAAAATAATATTTTAGTCAGATTATAAAGTATGATGATTGCACATCAAAAAATAAATACAGACAAAAAATAGTAATTTCAGTTAATATTTTGAGGAAACACGGTTATCGCCCCTGATATCAGTGTGGAAATTTACGTATGGTGTAAATGTATAATAATGCAAATAAATACGTGGGGTATTGGTGTATAGCGGGCACTCGTAAATTTTAGAACTGGTGGAATAGTAGCACAATTATACACTTACTTAATTTCTATAAAGAAAATGCCTACATTGGACATGTACCTTTAAAATTACACAAACCGAATTTGTTTCAAATAACAATTGCCAACATATTTTATATATTTTCTACATATTTACTGATGAATAATGAAAGGATTTATATCGTTTAAATGTATCTTACGCAAGCAACAGTTAATGTTCATACATCAATATAAGGTTCGACAATGTCCAGCCGTGGGTAAACGTTTACCGTGGCACGAGGAACTGTTTGAACCCGAAGGCCGTAGGCCGTGGGTTCAAACAGTTCCCGAGTGCCTCGGCAAATCCGGAGTGCCACGTTAAACGTTTACCCACGGCTGGACATGGTCAAACGTTATTGTTACATTTCCATCGGAAAAATCGTTTAATTTCAGCAAATATGAAGTACATGTACTTTCGGTACATTGCTCCATTCAAACAGCTGATTTACACATAAATATTCCGGGGCCACAGTACACATCGCGTGATGCAGCCGCATCAATTTCAAAATTTCAGTGCGACTACATGTATTGTGAACTGGTCTGATGACGTAATGACGCTTCCAGTAACGTCATGAGACACATGCATTACGTAGGTGTTGGCTTGGCCCCGGAATGAGCATTGTCGACAGCCATGGTCACGTGCTATACGTTTGAACACGGCTGTGAGCGTGTCGAATACAGACAGTCGTGTATTTTGTTTGTTTGTTTATTGGTGTTTAATGGCCTATCAACAAGTAAGACTGGGCAAACGGGTTCGATCCCCTTTTAAAATTAGAACGGAATATATATTCAGCCCTGAAATTAAAATAACTTGACCTGGTGCCAGGTCCATACCACACCAAGTCACTTTGGCCATTCCCCTAAAATAAGATGACGAAGAAACGTAATACTCGCATAAGGGGTATACCCAGATTCAAAAGACGTATGTGAGGGCCAAACCAGGTCTCCAGTCTGAATTCCGTTACGGATGAACAATGGGGGGTAAATCCCAAAATCAAAATGGATTATTTACAGAAAAAATATATATTCAGCCCTGATATTAGAATTACCTGACCTGGTACCAGCTCCTCACCAAACCAGTCAGTTAGCCTGATTCTCAAAAATATTAGGATTAGTACTAATCTTGTTTATAAAGGGCATAACCGGATTCAAAGTACCAGAAAGTAAAGAAAATGTACACGAGTCACACCAGGGTTATTGGGATTCCGTTATTTAAAGGATGAAACCCATCGTTAAATGTACCTTTCGTATGCTACCCACCAACCGCCAATAATGTGGTTTTATGACCATTATGAGTAAACCCGTCGTTAAATTTACACTTCGTATGCTCACCACCAACCGCCAATAATGTGGTTTTATGTTCATTCAGTGTAAACCCGTCGTTAAATGTACCCTTCGTATGCTTCCCACCAACCACGCCAATAATGTGGTTTTATGTCCATTCAGTGCAAACCCGTCGTTAAATGTAACCTTCGTATGCTCCTCACCAACCGCCAATAATATGGTTTTATGTCCATTCAGTGTAAACCCGTCATTAAATGTACCCTTCGTATGCTCCCCATCAACCGCCAATAATGTGGTTCTATGTCCATTCAGTGTAAACCCGTTGTTAAATGTACCCTTCGTATGCTCCCCACCAACCGCCAATAACGTGGTTTTATGTCCATTCATGTAAAACCCTTGTAAATGTCCCTCGTACTCCCCCCACAACCGCCAATTTAATGTACCCTTCGTATGCTCCCACCAACCGCCAATAATGTGTTTTCTGTCCATTCAGTGTATACCCGTCGTTAAATATGTCAAGGTCATTACCAAGGTCAGGAATGATCGAGACAAAATTGTCTCCCCTATCATCATATGAACCAAGTATACTTCAATTGTTATGACGTTATGGCCAATATAGCTTGATCTGACGAACGAAAAGTGGCAACAATGCAGTTGAAGTGTAAGGGATAGGCTAGAGTAGATAAGTACACGTAGTCACTTAATCACTTATAATGTACACTATATTACATGTACATGGGGAACACACAGGAATACATGATACATTGATATGCGAACATCACTGTACGGTGCATGATACTATTCAATTACAAGGTTGTAAGGCAATCGACTGTTATACTCTAACGCAACTTAAAAGCTATAGACGAATAAACTCAGTATGTGGTATCTCAATGGTCCCGTAGTGGACAATAGTGTGAATGCACAAGTACTTTGATGATCGCTAATCAAAGTGAAATAACATACAAGTACAACATGGCAGAATGAACATTGGAGGACAAATGACAATCATCTGAGCTACCCCAGTGCTGGCGTATCTCAATAGACAGTGGCAACCTCTGAGTATCAAGGTCCCAAGGTCTGCCTCACCCG
>CM055275.1:20019261-20035508 GCA_029237695.1 Conchocele bisecta | reverse complement strand
TCTGCCTCACCCGCAGTATGAGGTCTAGTCAACAATATGGCTATAATCCAACTTCAAGTGGATTAATCCATAAACAATATATGTAGTCTTACTACAATCCTTTAGCCATGATATGCCATGATAGGAGTATTACCATACACTATCAAAGTATACATATGTATTGCCTATGCAATGTATTTCCAAAGTATGAATGTCAAAGTCAAAGCCGGATGTGGTTACATCACATGGTAGTCAATAACGATAATGTTCCGGAAGCTGGTACCGGAAGTAAAGTTACAAAAGGTAGACGGTCGCCAAGTATTATTTCCGGATGTGGTGGACCAGATGTAAAGTTCCTATGGTATCACTCGACTGTAGCAACCCGGATGTGGTGGACCGGATGTAAATTATCCATGGTGAATCAATTGGTTGTAATACCGGAAGTGGTAGACCGGATGTAAAGTTCCGATATAATACAAATGGCGATTATCACGTTGGCTAAGACGCCGGGAAAAGTTTCACTTAGGTGACATTCAACTCGGTGGTAGTATAATAATATGATATATGTGTGTGTTTCACTTCACTAATCTATGGCTGTGACTGTCTGCTGAACGCGATGTAGCAATCACACACTGCTCTATACAGGCATGTACCCGGAGCTGCTACACACACTGCGCCAGACAGACGTACGGACACTCGGACGACCTGGTACTCTGCACTGACTGGGGTCTGCCCTCAACGAGTGGACCAACGTCCAATGTGGCTCGCTGGAGCGATCTCAAGAGGCTACAAAATGAAATGAGCATCCAATTACTGGATGAATACGCACAGACAGACAGACAGGATGCACAACGGACTAAAACGGGAATCGAACAACGGCAAATTACAGCTGAAATAAAATGTTGTAGGTACATAACAAAATCCTCCGTGTCACTGGTGAATACAGTACTATCCTTCTGCTACCAGAAAATATGTGTCCCAACAACACATTGCGAGACATCGCTTATATACGCACCAGTGAAATCACGCACGGAATAATGAATATGCCTACCTCGTTTGACATCTCAGCATACATATTACAAAACCATGGCTTTTGCCATTTCACCCGTGGGTTATATTTGGCATAAATATATGTTCCCACGCCATAAATTCAACCAAACTAGTGTACAGCCCTCGCGGAATAAATACCATCCAACATGGTATATCCCACACTACCATAAATCTGCACACTATAGACCCAGATCTCGTAATGCGAAATGGACTCGACTGGTCTCGACATACGAGGGTCGCTATTTGGCCCCGCCAAACCCGTCCATATCGGTACTACGGGCTGTACCCTCAAATGAGAGTGTAGCACATACTAAACTCAAATATCGTGGTCATTTACGAAAATATCACGACACAAAGCATCACCATTATGGCATCTGATATATCCGTGTAGCCAGTACCAGGCTATGCTGAAACACTAACTCGTAGCATACATAACAGAGCAGACCATGGTATGGTCTGCGCTATATAATGGCTTCACCTACAGAAGGTCCCTTATCTGGTGAACAACTGACACGCGGACAAACTCGGCCAGCACGGATATTGGACGTCCGTAATACTAAAATGCTAAAAGGGGTCTTTTCTATAGCGAAGCCAGCACACGCAGTCAACGAGTTCTCTACCACACTCATGCATAGTCTGTGGCAAATATGGCGTGACATCAGTAAAACATTGCTCATAAAATGGACGTGTATTTAAATCCGAAAACGGACACGCCTAAACGTATTTCCACCAATACAACATAAGCCCCGTTATTACACGCACATTGTACATGGCAAATGTACATGCTAAATCACAGGTATGTAAAAATCACAGGTGTGTGAAATCACAGGTATGTGGAATCACAGGTATATGAAATCAATAGTACGCACAACCATACAACACAGTACCACACATCACAACTCTACAATTATACGGAAATCCGGAATGTACAAGAATGCACGTGTCACGCGACAAAATATACCTTTCGTATGCTCCCACCAACCGCCAATAATGTGTTTTATGTCCATTCAGTGTAAACCCGCCGTTAAATGTACCCTTCGTATGCTCCCCACAAACCGCCAATAATGTGGTTTTCGGTCCACTTAGTGTAAACCCGTCGTTAAATGTACCCTTCGTATGCTCACCACCAACCGCCAATAATGTGGTTGTATGTCCATTTAGTGTAAACCCGTCGTTAAATGTACCCTTCGTATGCACCCCACCAACCACCAATAATGTGGTTGTATGTCCATTCAGTGTAAACTCGTCGTTAAATGTACCCTTCGTATGCTCCCCACCAACCGCCGATAATGTTGTTTTATGTCCATTCCGTGTAAACCCGTCATTAAATGTACCCTTCGTATGCTTCCCACCAACTACCAATAATGTGGTTTTATGTTCATTCAGTGTAAACCCGTCGTTAAATGTACCCTTTGTATGCTCCCCACCAACCGCCAATAATGTGGTTTTATGTCCATTCAGTGTAAACCCGTCGTTAAATGTACCCTTCGTATGAGCCGCACCAACAGCCAATAATGTGGTTTTATGTCCATTCAGTGTAGACCCGCCGTTAAATGTACCCTTCGTATGCTCCCCACCAACCACCAATAATGTGGTGTTATGTCCATTCAGTGTAAACCCGTCGTTAAATGTACCCTTCGTATTCTCCCCACCAACCGCCAATAATGTGGTGTTATGTCCATTCAGTGTAAACCCGTCGTTAAATGTACCCTTTGTATGCTCCCAACCAACCGGCAATAATGTGGTGTTATGTCCATTCTATGTAAACCCGTCGTTAAATGTACCTGTCGTATGCTCCCCACCAACAACCAATAATGTGGTTGTATGTCCATTCAGTGTAAACCCATCATTAAATGCACCCTTCGTCTACTCCCCACCAACAGCCACTAATGTGGTTTTATGTCCATTCAGTGTAAACCTGTCGATAAATGTACCCTTCGTATGCTCCCCACCAACCGCCAATAATGTGGTTTTAGGTAATTCCGCCTTTGTCATGTCCATTCAGCTGTTCAGTGTAAATCCGTCGTTAAATGTACCCTTCGTATGCTCCCACCACCAATATGTGGTGTTATGTCCAATCAGTGTAAACCCGTCGTTAAATGTACCCTTCGAATGCTCCCCACCAACAACCAATATGTGGTTTTATGTTCATTCAGTGTAAACCCGTCGTTAAATGTACCCTTCGAATGCTTCCCACCAACCACCAATAATTTGGTTTTATGTTCTGTCAGTGTAAACCCGTTGTTAAATTTTTGGGGTACATAAACAATGACATAAAACATCTAGTAATGGGTAATAAATTTATTGCATGGGGTTTTATGGCCAGTGTTAATAAAATCTGGATACATTCAGCTGCTTAGATATGAATTTTGACCTATTTCATTAATATAACATGAAAAAGGGGTGTGTTTGTCAAAAATCAGAAAATATCTCCCGAATGTGCAGATCCTGACGAGACCGCTCCTTTGAACCGGCTCATCTGGATCTACACTGTTTGCAAACAATGGGAAAGTGGTCTGTAGTGTTGAAAGGGGTAATTAATTACATAAATGGGGTTTATGTTAATTCAGTATTAATAAAGCGTGGAGAAATTCAGCTGTTTATGTGAATCTCGTACAAGTGCAACAAGTTACAAATTATTCATTTTCATTAAAATATCGCTGTTTCACTTGGTGCCAAATACATGTAAAAACAAACATACAATAGCATACATACATGTACATCAATTTGAAAACTTATAATGTTTAACGGCCTGTCAACAGATCAGGTCATTTTAGGTCTCATTAATGAGGTCGAATCCCATATTCCATCTACACTGTCGGTATTGTGATACGGTGGAGATTTTCCGTGATACAGTGCAGAAAGGGTATATACATGTCGCCAAGATGGCGGAATGAATTGATTGCAGCGAGAAGTCTAATCATACTACTCTTATAATGGTGGTATAAACCAGATTCAACAGGGTGTCCGGTTGAGAGATGTTCCACTGTACACCAGAGATATGACTATGCTAAGGTATGAATGGCTGCCTGCATCTCTTGTTTAGAGAGGTTCTAAAGGCAAATATGTACCTGAAGGCCAAACCAGGAATATCATGATTCATTATTGGTGTTTAACGGCCTATCAACAGCTAAGGTCATTTAAGGCCGGGCCAACGGTTTCGATCCCGTATTTAACCAGAATAAACCGACCTGGTGCCAGGTAATACCACACCAAAGAAAGCCAAGTATGTACCTGAGGGCCAAACCAGGAATATCAGATTCCAGAAAGGATGGGTGCAGCAGAAAATGGTATACATGGTCCAAATACACAGGGTCTGCATTCCGCGCCACCGTAAAATATTTCACATCAAAATATACCATTTCTGACGAATTCCTAAGGATTTAACAGTCTCTTAAGCTACCAGAGGTTTTGAGCAACCGGGCCCGGATCGTTAAATCGCATTACTAGAATATGGTGTGGATATACATATGTCTATTATCACATGTACATGTATCAACACAAGATATTTGTTATATGTACTAGCTACATGTAGCTGTTTATAAATATGACAATATTAATTATATGTAATTGACAAAAACTTGATATAATTATTTATTTATTTAATGGCATTCCATGGCCTGTCAACAGCTAAGGTCACTTTTTTATGCTGGGTTAATAGGGTCAAATAAAAAAAACCTTGGGCGGGCCGTTTTATTAGTGGCGGGCGGGGATGAGAATCTAAACATTAATTTTGTTTAGCCTTATGTAGATTTGGCATTCCATACGTGCCCGGTTTACAGGGGTTCACCTGTACACGTACGATAAAGCCAAAGATGTACCCGAGGGCCAAACCAGGAATATCAGATTCCAGTAAGGATGGGTGTAGCAGAAAATTGTATACATGGCCCAAATACACAGGTTCTGCATTCTGCGCCACCGTAAAATGTTTCACGTCGATTCCCATTCAGCTACCAGTACATGCAGAAAATGATGCTTAAGCACATTTTCATCGAGTAACCGGCGCACGAAATGTGTTTATGCTAAAGCTCTATAAAGTAGAGCTGCTTGATATCTCGTCAGGAAACGGGTGCAATTGTCGACGTGAACCATGTTGCACAAGTGCAAAGTGCAGCACCTGTAAAATAGCACTAAATTGCATAGATCAATGTCACACATTATTGTAATTCAACCCTAACATTAACAAACAGCAACATTTTCAAATGTCACACATGCAATAGCACTAAGTTGCATATAATTAATATCACATTTTTCGAAGAGCATGTAATACACAATTTATTCCACTGCCATTTTTACATCTGTAAATCCGACAAAGAAAATCCCAAAATCAGAACTGATTATTTACAATAAAACAAGAATTCCACGAAATCAAATGTCTCGCCTTGTTCCGCCTTGTTCCGCCTTGACCTTGACCTTGCGGCCCGAGAGTAGTGCTATATTCATCTACATATCATAGTAAAGGTATGTATAAAGTTTGATGACTGTAGCTGATAAGGTGTTGAAGTAATGACCGTAACACGAAAACTTAACATTGAATGATGACGACTCCGGAAAAGCAAAACCTATGTCTCGCTTTCCGCTTTCGCGGGCGAGACAAAAACTATATATTCAGCCCTGAAATCAGAATAATACTGATCTGATGCCAGGTCCTCGCCACACCAGAATCACTTGGCCCTCTCCCAAAAGCAGTAGGATCAGTAATAATCTCACTACTTTTATAATGGGCAACAACCCAATTCAACTCCCAGGTAACAAAAAAGTCAAAGATACAAATGTACCTGAGGGCCAAACCAGGTAAATCGTGATTCCTATAAGGAGGAACCCCTACCGTTAATTTACGCTGTCGCGTTCGTCCGACCAACCCCTCACACGTACGTTTGTTAGACACATGTCACTAATTGCATACATTCAATATATTAATATCTGTGTTCTGTTATTCTCTCCAAAGCAAAAACATACAGGGCCCGGTTGCTCAAAGCTTCTGTTAACTACCAGAGGTTTTGAGCAACCGGACCCTGATCGTTAAATCGCATTACTAGAATATGGTGTGGATATAAATATGTCTATTATCACATGTATATGTATCAACACAATATATTTTTGATGTGTACTGTTTATAAATATGACAATATTAATTATATGTATATTGATTAACTCGTTCAATTCAAACAGCTGATTTACACATACATAGTCCGGGGCCGCAGTACACGTCGCGTGATGCAGCCAAATCAATTTCAAAATTTCAGTGCGACCGTTGTGAGCTGGTCAGGTGACGTAATGGCGTGTTCTAGTAATTTCATCAGACACATGCATTACGTAGGTTTTGGCTTGGCCCCGAAATAATCATTGTCTACAGCCATGGTCAAACAGCACGCGCTGTACGTTTGTACACGGCTGTGAGCGGTTTCAAACAACTGCAGTCAAGTAACATTTTTATGTTACATCGCTTCTATCTGTTGTTATTATACCGACATGTATTACGTCGCATGTTCATACACCACACATGTATATGTATATTAAACTTGCATTCATATGCATTATATGTGGCTGTAACTCGAGAAATGGGGCTTATGGGTTTTGCGACCAGTGTAGATCCAGATCAGCCTGTGCGTCCGCACAGTCTGATCAGTATCTGTACTGTTCGCCATTCCATCAACACCGGTCGTGCTGCCCACAAGCAATATAGATCGTTATCAGGCGACAGGAGTGTGAATTTGACAAGAAATTTCTAACTTTAGTTACTTTGGTCAGAAATCGCATAAGCCCCATTTCTCCAGTCACAGTCACATTTATATCACAATAGTTCAGATATGCATGTCGCTTCCACGAATATGTACATGTAGCAACTAATTTCTAATGAATTGAAATTAAAATCTTAAGATTGCGACTGATCGTTAATTCGTAGAGATGATTTAAAATTCACCGTATAGTCTGTGTTTTTAATGTTTAAATACATTCCGAGCTGTGATTGAAAAATGTTACACTTGAGTACATTCCCAGAATATGTGTTTTATACTTTCAACATACATGGAACAAAAATCACAAAGGCTGCTGTTTACTAACTTGCATTGTTTAGAAAACTAGAGCAAGTGAGCAGGGGCTCATGCATACCTCGGCCGACCAATAATATTTTCTATGACATTTGGCATTAAAGCCACATGAGTGGGCTACATAATGAACAAATGAATGATGTTAACAAAGTATATGAAGTTTCAAGTCAATCTGACTTACGGTTGTAGAGATAATGGGTACCCAAAAACATTAACGCAAATCTTACGGACGGACGGAAGAAACTATATACCCCTCGACATACTTTGTATGCAGGGGGTTGTTAACTAGACCACACTGGAATTCAAATCATGTTTATACTTAACAGTTCATGGTATGTATATTTAAACATGTGGCAACAAATTAACATTACTATCAAATCACAGTAACAACCAAAATTAATCAGACATATATACATATTTGTAGTACATGTAATATCCAATAATCTCCGAAGGGAAGCACATACGATACTTATTAATTAAATAGTCACTCTTTTTATTGAATTTTCGACCACATGGTCTTTATCAAAATAGTTAGAAACTGTATTGGCAGTCCTAAGTGACTTCATGTAGGATTCCCAATACAGATTCTAAATATTTTGATAAAGACCAAGAGGTCGAATATTCGCCAATTCTGGAATTCTGACCGCTATGTATCACTTTCCAACGTGGATGAGGCAAAAAGGCAACACAAACAAATCGGGACATTATTATTGATAGATTGTCAAATGCTTCCAATATGCAGCAAGTTTGAATGCATCATCAATACCGATCACAACGTTCGTAAACAGCTCATATTAATGTGCCTGCGACTGGATAAATAGGGCTTATGGGTTTGCGACCAGTGTAGATCCATATCAGACTGTGCATCATATGCACAGTCTGATCAGGATCTTCACTGTTCTCCATGCCATCAATGAAACAACGGTCTAACAATCAATAAGGATCGTTATTGCAATTAAATCTGAACAACTCCACCAAAGATTTCCCAAAATTGGCTGTTAATGCGAATTTTGTTTGCAATCTTAGTTTTGCAAACTTCTTAGTCGTATGCAGATTAGTGAAACGGGCCCTTTGTAAGGTTGAGCCCTATCGTTAAATCACCCGTTAACCAGCCACTCATCAACGTGGGTCGAATTCCATATTTCACCTGTAAGTTGATGTGTAAACACCACCCCAGATATATCCAGATCAGACTGTGTGTCCGCACAGTCTGATCAGGTTCTGCACTGTCCGCCATTCAGTCAGTGGAACAATACCCATCTTGCTTGTGTGCTAGACGATCAGGAGCTAGGCTGGACACAAATCCCATAAGCCCTATTTTTCTAGTCACAGCCACGTTTAGCTGAATTCTATAATTGAGAGAATTATTTGGGTAATATAATCACCTTTAACACGTCGATGCCTCACCGTTCTGTTCAGTTACGGATTCTGATTGGCTATGATATTGGGCCACAAGTTCTGATTGGCTAAGGCATTCGTTCACGGATTTTGGTTGGCTATTGCACCAGGTTACGGGGGTCAAGTAACCATGGTTATTTTCCAACACTGGGTACCTGGTGTTGCCCAGATCAACTAAATTACGGGAGTTACTGCCATTTTCTGTCGGATGTAGATTTACGTCTTCGCCCATTTTTATGTATGGGTTTGATTTTTCAAACGTTGGATAAATTGCTACCAGACCGGCACCTGTTTCCGTGAACTTCAGATCCGTTTCATTGTCAATGTCGTCAAGGGTAGTTGTCGTTTCCATGGACACAACCGAAGTAGAGTCTGGTGAAGATTGGTTTGCAGTGGACATGTTGTCATATATGTTTGGATTTGTGGCGGAATTTCGACGTGTTTCGTCGTCGGTGTCAAGGTCATCTATAAATAGACATGAAAATGGCAATTGCTAACAATTTGACTAAATGGGCTTATCTAGATCATGGGGTCAAACATAAATGAGGCTGTGACTGGAGAAATGGGATTTATGGGATTTGTGGGATTAGCTCCTGATCAAATTGCACAACGATGTAGCCAGATAACCAATAACGATCTATACAGCTTGTTAGAAGCATGACGGGTGTTTCATTGATAGTATCGAAAAGTGCAGATCCTGATCAGACTGTGCGAATGCACAGGCTGATCTGGATCTACACTGGTCACAAAATCCAAAAGCCCCATTTCTCCAGTCACAGCCACATATAATACAATACTTGACGGCCAGATATCACTAGATATCTCTACCGCCAAGAGTTAATCGGGTTATGGGAATACAATGTAATACAATACTAGATGGCCGCGGCCAGCATATCATGCCCGCCGAGGTATCTGATGGTCCCAGTGTGTATTTGTCGAGTTAGTTAATCGGGTTGTGGAGATATTGGGCACTTAAAATGCAGATATTTCAGAGTAAGTCGACCTTGACCTGGTACATAGGGGCAATAGATTGAAAATATGGATGATGATAAGAGGTATGTCAAGTTTCAAGTCAATCGGACTTGGGGATGTGGAGATATTTGACACTTAAAAACTTTAACGCAAGCAAATTCTGGTCGGACGGACACACACCATAAGCGGCGAGTACATCACGCCGACCACCAGCGGGCGTGATAAGACCTTTATTTCATACTACAGGAATATTAATTGTCTGCTTTGCCCATGAAAAGAAAAGTAATCTTCATTAACCTTTTCAACACCACAGGCCTGTATAGTGGTATTGGCAAAAAGTGTAGATTCAGATGAGCCGGCTCGTGACAAGTCGTTTTCATAATTTTGAGACCAAAAACACCCCATTTTCATAAATGGACTAGTCTGAAAATAATTTTGTGATGATTGGATTGGGTGCAAAAGTAACATATCAAAATCCATTTCAGTTATTTAGGGATGAAAGGGTTAATAACATTTAATATATGGTTTATAATATTGCTATAGAAAGAAATTATTTTAAGTCTATTTGTGGAGACATTTGGTACTTAAAAACTTTTTACACAAATATTTTGGGAAACCCCTATACCCAACACAAGTGGTGACCAAATATTTAAGGAATAAAACCATGGGCTGTTGCGTTTACTGGGAGGTATGATATATTTGGTATGCAGAGCTCCAGATAAGCTGCGTATTTGCGTAAATACCCAATTAAAATTGCCAAAAAACCAATTGAAATCAGAAGTAGCGAGTATCAAAAATCAATAACAAATTTGTGGTACCTTTATCATGCTGCAGAAAGCAATAAACAGACCACAAATATAGCATATTTTTCTTATTTTCCATGAAAACACATCTTGGTATTTCATTAGAATTGTCTCCAAAGAGACAATTCTAATGAAATGTCAAGACGTGTTTTCATTTCGAAGCAAACTATTCAATAATTTCTGTCTGTTGATGTGTAAAAAGTAGTCTGATTTTATTTTACCCAATTAAAACAGTGAAATACCCAATTGCTTCAGATAAGATGAAAATGAAAACCTAAATTATTGATTCCTTATCCGGAGCCCTGCTTTTGGTATGTGGTGACCAAATAGTTAAGGAATAAAACCATGGGCTGTTGCGTTTACTGGGATGCACAATATATTTGGTCTGTTTAAAGTGCATGGAGTCCGATTATTAGGACGCCTCATAAACTTTAAACAGACCAAATGTATTCTTCCCTCCCAAGTCGAACTGCAGTATCTGTTAAACTGCAGTATCTTTTAAACTGCAGTATCTGTTAAACTGCAGTATTTGCACTATGATGCTATGCTGACCCTGTGAAATCATCCCCAGGTGGGGTTGATTGCACATGGTCAGCATAGCACCATAGTGCAGATACTGCAGTTTAACAGATACTGCAGTTTGACTTGGGATGATTGCACAGGGTCAGCATAGCATCATAGTGCAGATACTGCAGTTTAACAGATACTGCAGTTTGACTTGGGAGGGCAGTATTGTGCACCCCAGTAAAAGCAACAGCCCACGGATTTATTACTTATATTTACACTGCATTTTCTGATAGATTCAAAAATGTAAATAACCAAATATTGCGTTAAAATTAAGAATGATCTTGTTTTACTTCATTTTGTCGCAATTCCTGGAACAACGATGTTGCCTGTCACTAGCGTGCAGTTATTGACAACCTCGTGGAAATTAATGAAGTCAAACGAACAAATCAACAGCATGGTGCGACGTCACGTGGGTCTAATGTATTGATTTGCGATGTAAACGGTGTTTCCATTATGAATGTAAATATTTAGGGTAATCATCGAAAAAACTACCGTTTTTGCATTGTTTATATGGCTGTAAAATATGACAGGTTTCGTGAAACAGACAGTAGAACAGTTTTACGACTATAGAAGGAAAGCATGTTTTCATTTCTCACATATAAGGCCGTTATATGATATCAGTAATAACGACTATTTAAAATATTTCAAAGTAGTTACAAGCATCACGCAAAACGGATTAGGAATGAAGAAATAAACACTGCAATCACAAACACACCATTATTAGTAAGAATAAAATCTACAAAATAATGTAACAAAATGTTATATAATATGTTTCTTAATAAGCAGAATTTGTAGATAAACATATAAATTATAGGTGGTAAATACAAATTATTATAAAAGCACTATCAGACAACTACTCCAAGACGCGTGTGGATGTTTTGCGATCATGAACAGACATAATCAGCGGAGATAAATGGCTATGAACTTGATTATGATTAGAAGTTGAACTAACTTTTATTTGTGTCCGTTTTAGAGGGGTTCGACTGTATTTATTATATACAGCTACCCATGAAATACATAGTTATGCGATGTAAATAAAAGTCATATGTTCTCATCGATGAAATAAACAACTTCCGGTGAAAATATGGCTACTTCCGCTATCTATATTCATATTCTGTATTTAGTAAGAAAACAAACAGCGCAAATATGCTGCTAATACACAATCATTACCATATACAGTCTAACACATGGCTAATTTCCATGGAGCGGTATATAATAAATAGAGGATATTCATATTTTTGCAACGAATATGACATATATGCTCATCGAGTGGTGTGAAATGTCCATATTTCACGAGTGCCGTTATAACATTATTATATGTTCATCGAGTGGTGTGAAATGTCCATATTTCACGAGTACCTAACGATGAACATATATGTCATATACGTTGCAAAAATATGAATATCCCCTATTTATTACACTATCCTATCACCATGCCGACGACCTGTGAAGCATAAGCAAAGATGTAAAGATGCAGGTGCATGCTAGGATACAAACCAGGAAGCGAGGTTAACGGAAAATTACGGCTACTCGTTAGGCTTAGCTAAATCATCGGCTACGTCGTTAACGGAACCTGAAATAAAATATATCGCATAATGAAATTATGAAGCTTCGATGTTTCACGGCCCATCATATGATTTTGTCGAGCCATCAAGTCATGTTTCACGGGCCCATTATATGATTTTGTCGAGCCATCAAGTCATGTTTTGTTTGCGAAAAAATAATACTATACCATAATTGATATTTAATTTAAATAAAATTCAATTTATTAACAATCAACTGTACAAAAATAGAATTCGCAATAAATTTTCAGTATTGTAAACTGTTTTAGCAATCCCCAATTTTTTATATGTCAGTTATAATAAGCACAATTGGGTTTTTGTTATTCTGGTAAATCTACAATTAACCCATTACATACGGAATAAACCTTTACGGGTATGATTTTTTTTCAAATATATTTATTTTTATTTTTCAATGAAAGTATATGTTGTGACCACTCATTTGAACCGTCTCGACGAGACGGTTCAAATGGTGGTCACAACATATATTTCTGAGCTCATATAAAGAATATATTTAGGATTTCCAACGAACAAAATGGGTTAAACTATGTTTTCCTAATATGTTTCATCACTTTCTAGGCATATCATTCTAAACTTCGTACGATTAAAATGTTCGTAAGTGCAAAATTATGTAAATTTCATATTAACAATGTTTTCTTGTAAACAATTATTGGATTTACATTTATTGAGCATAGGCTGCTGAATAAATGTAAGTTCATCAATTTTAATTTCCAGACGATTCTAAATTTGCACTTATGAACATTTTAGTTGTATGGGCCCCAGGACCTTTCACCCCTCAGTAACTGAAATAGACACTCCCGTGTTATTTAAGACTATTCCATTTATCACAAAGGGGTATTAATTTAGCCCAAATGGTGCAGATCCAAGTGAGACGGCTCGTTATAGATGAGCCGGATCATCTGGATATACACTGATTACCAACATCGAGATAGAGGTATGTAGTGTTAAAAGGTTAAAGGTGCATGGCCACTCAGAAGGCACAAAATGTTCTTTATAGGAATTAAATACATGCATAATTGTGTCACTATTCCACCAGTTCTAAAAATATAATCATTTAGTAATATTTATTTTACTGAGTGTGACTCGCGGTGGTATCAGGATACTTCATATGCAAATGAGGCATGATCTTTTTTAATTATTTATACTAATTAAATGCGTCATCTGAAAAAAATAATATTTTTCGACAGATTTTAAAGTATGATCATTGCACATAAAAAAATAAATACAGAGAATAAACAGTAATGTCCATTAACATGTTAAGGAAACCCTGTTATTGCCCCTGATAGCAGTGTGGACATTTACATCTGATGTAAAATATATAATAATGCCAATCAATACGTGGGGTAATGGTGAATGAATGTTTATTTTGCCAGAAAATGTCTCCGATGATGTCTCTGATGTAAAGAACATTTTGTGCCTACTGAGTGGGCATGTACCTTTAAAGGAAGTATGCAAAATGCTTTGCAATAAAATTACGCTTTATATTATAATTTCCTTCTCATTTCACTTTTTATAAAATATTTAACCCTTACAATGCTGAATTAAATTTTGCCATCTGCTGAACATTTTTTTATTTTCCATTTTTATCAACAAAAACATAGTTTGGCAGCACATTAGACTCATTTCCAATGGAAATGATTCTAATGTGCTGTCAAACCATGTATTTGTTGATTAAAATGAACAACATATGAAACAACAGTAGACAACAGTTTTCGGTTCCCGCCTTCTAAGGTTTAAGTCCATAATGTGCACATAGAAGAGTGACATATAAATACGGTTAAGACATTGCGATGTTACGGTAGCAAATTTCACTAAAATGATTAAGTACACTTTGAGGGAGAAATTTTCAATTTATACACAAATTAATAAATATTTTTAATTTAATGAAATACGTTATTTTCTAATCAACACAATGGCTGTGATAATGTAATAAATACCGTATATATGAAAGCTGCAAATTGATTTCAATCAGCAAATATAAACATGTGTTTGTTTTATAAGAAATAATGCATTCCAATACAAAGCACACACTTGTACCGTCTGTTCCACGTTTTGCTGCCGACGAACATTTGGCAATTAAACACATTAAATCTAAAAAATATTTAAAAGCAAGTACTTTTTCATCAATAACAAAAAAGTCACCATCCCCAAAACATTTTATTTGATGAAATTCCATCAAATATTAATTTTATTGCGAAAATTTTTTTTTTATATTTGTGGACCGATTTTCAAAATCCAACTTTTGTTTTCTTTGTTATTTCACCAACATTGCAAAGTATACTTTTCTAGCAAAGTATACTTTGAGGGAGACATTTTCAATTTAAGGATGAATTTATTAATTTTTATTATACTGAATTTATTACATTATCACAGCCATTTTGGCTGTGATAATGTAATAAATTCAGTATAATAATTATGCATACTTTTAATCATCAAATATATGCAGTAGTTAGTTCTATATATTCCGGGAGGGCGACTTTTTTGTTTTCAATGAAAAAGTACTTTTTTAGATTTAAAGGTACATGTCCACTCAGTAGGCACAACATGTTCTTTATAGGAATTAAATAAGTGTATAATTGTGTCACTATTCCACCAGTTCTAAAAATTACGAGTACCCGTTATACAGATATAATCATTTAGTAATATTTATTTTACTGATAGTGACGTGCGGTGGTATTAGGGTATTTTCATATGCAAATGAGGCATGGTATTTTTTAATTATTTATACTAATTAAATGAATCACCTGAAAAAAATGATATTTTCGACAGATTAATAAGTATGATCATTGCACATCAAAAATTAATTACAGAGCAGAAATAGTAATATCAGTTAACATTTTAAAGAAACACGGTTATCGCCCCTGATATCAGTGTGAAAATTCACGTTTGATATACGAAGTATAGAAATGCAAATTGTATCATCCGGAAATGGTTCATGACTGTTCATTTTGCCCGAACAATGTTATAACTAATGTATGGAAGAGTGCCGCAAGTCACAAAATACGCCTGTCGAATATGGGCCAGACAGCGAAGATGCAGAAATGTGAGGCTGTCACCAAGACAAGACACATTTATGAGAATTTGAAAGTCTTATAGCATTATTTCTTCATCTCGTTGTGCTAAACATGTATACTAATTTAGGCAGAGATAGAAAAGTAGAGTGTAAAGTAGAAACAATAGGGAATTGGATACAATAATGTAGAAAAAAGTTAAATAGGTGATATTTTTGTTAAAAAATATTTTTTCGGCATAAAAACACCAATGTGTACATTTTCAATATGTGTAGAAGACGTGTGTATAGTTTCAGATCGATCTACTGAACGGTTTCGGAGGAGTTGTGTATACGAACTATGCCCTTTTTCTTCAGCCGCCCGCCTGCCCGCTCGCCATGCGGTAAAACATAATACGTACCGTTTTTTAAAAACAGTCGTATAAAAACACATACCTCCCTATATTATAACCTGGCACGTGGGCATGTACCTTTAATGTGTTTAATAGTCAAAAGTTCGTCGGCAGCAAAACGTGGAACAGACAGTAGAAATGTTGGAAATGCACTTAAGTCTATGGGATTTGTGTTTATTCAGTTTCGGAACAGCACTGTACATATACTAGTTAAAGCAAAATAATATACATTAAGAACATTAAACCATGAATTAAATGTTGTCGTCTGCTGTTTCTTTTTTTTAGTTTCCATTTTTTACAGCACAAACATGGTTTGCTGCACTTTAGAATCATTTACGTTGGAATAATTCTAAAGTGCTGTTAAATCAGGAGTTATTGAGAAAAATTAGACAAAATATTTAACAGCAGCAGAAAACAAAATATTACCTCCATGCTGATATTGATTT